>JAJGRW010001681.1:0-31536 GCA_025461045.1 Carex parvula | reverse complement strand
TAGGCAAACATATATAGTTGCAAAAAAAAAATTAACATAATATAAATTACATCATCAATAAAATAATAAGAAGTCAATAATATAAATGAACATCAAGGTTTCAACTAAGTCAAAGTTTTAACAAATATTCATTTAAACAATTCAAGCTATTCAAGCAATTAAACAATTCAAACAATTCAAACCTATCAAAATTCTCTTAAAGCCATAATTAATTGGGTTTAAAAACTGATTAGTCCTCATTTAAAACAATTGAAGCAATTCCATGTAAATAAATTAAGACAAGATACAAGTTAAAATTAAGACGAGAGCTATAGCAATGCACAAAAATAACAGGTGCTTAATCATCTTCTTGTCAAAGTTCAAAGTTATGATATGGAGATAGATCAAAATCACATTCACTGCTTCAATCCTTTTGCTGCCTTAATAGTATTTCATACACAGAATCTATCTCTGACATAATACCGCCCCGAAATGCATCTCAGGTTTTAAGTTACAGCCCTTTATTTTGGTTATCCTATTTTATTTTCTATTATTCTTGCAATGTTTAATTCATTGTTCAGTATTGGTCAAAATTCAAGCAATTAAAACACCAAATCATGTAAATCACGGTCTGCAATATACTTTAAAAATTAATTTTAGGGCGTCCTGCAAATATACTTCCAGATATTACAAGCAATTTTGCGAGAAATTCGGGTCAGTAAATTCGGTCAAAATCCAAGCAATTTTGCGAGAAATCGAGGAAATTCGGTTAGCCTAAACTCCCGTATTACAGTAGAAGGGGATTTACCGAACACTACAGCAGTAGAGGCGGGCTGGCACAGGCGGCGCGGCGATCCTTCTTCTTCGCGCAGGCGCAGGCGAGGCGGAGGCGGACGGTCCTCCAATTTTTTTTCTTTTTCGGCGTTTCGCCCCTGCTGCTCTGGCTCTCGTATAGCGGAGGCCCGGAGGGTTGAGACTTGAGAGCAATTTTTTTTTTTTTATTGATCTGGGCTCTGGCTTCTGGTCTTTAGGTTATGGGCTCTGGATAGGCAACTTAAAATCTGAGATAGGCAAATTCAAAAAAAAGTCCGGTCTCCAAAAAAAAAAAAAAAATCTCCAAAGTAGGTAAGTGCCTACTCATGTGATACACTAGTTTCGCCTCTTGAGTGGCAGTTGGTAACAAGAAAGTGCTTTATGGTAGGTGTATTTGATGATTTTAGAATCTACCCACAAAAGATTTCAAATTTGAACTGTCGTTAGCTCGGCTCGTTGTAAACAGCCAGGAGCTGAAGGAAGGCGAAGGCGGAGGGACGAGAGGGAATCGTGAAAGAGAAAAAAAAAGGAAAAATGGAGGGATTGGGAGAGAAAAAAGAGGCTGTATACGCGGGCCGGTCCAGTCTAGATTGATCGTTACTGGACAGAGTTGAGCTGAGCTGTGCCTCACATTTCAGACCCGATGACAAGAGTTGGACCGGGATCTTGGCACAAATCCGGCCCAATATCTTGAAAGACACATTTAATGGAAAGAAAATCTGATCGTGTAGTACAATCTTGCTTGGAACAGTTGTGACGGAGAAAAACAACGAAACAATTAAACAAACAATTTATCATAATCAATTATCTCTTTTTTTAGTTCACAATGTATATCTCGTCGAACTTCTCCTCTTCACTTATCATTTCAATCGCGAAATTGATTAACAGCGAATTTTCTTTAATTATTTTCCCTCTAGTCCAATTAGAGGGCATTCAGTCCAAAAGAAATAGAAAGGTTTGATATGTGAGATTGGTCTTTATATTTAGATGGTTTCTACCTGTTGGTGCTGTAAACCTAGTGCAAAATCCAAAATTAGATACTTTGCGGATCTTTAAAGAGAAAATTGTGACCCAGATTTAGTAGAAATGGGATCTGCTAGGTTCTTTTTGTTGGAACTTGGAACTAACCTTGACATGCTTGGATTTTTTTTTTTTTGTAAATAAACTTTTTTATTAATCAAAATCACTGTCGGCAGTATCTTACCGCTGATCATAAAAAAAAGATATGCTTGAATTTTTTTTTAAAATACGGTGCATATAATGTTTAAGCGGCCAGTATAGATTTATGTGGTACAACATCATACGCATTGTATGTTCAACAACATGTTATAATTTTTCAAAAAATTTCATTCAATTATAAAAACGAGATGGAAGATCCGATTTTAGCATTTAATATATTTAATATTACA
The DNA here is from genome assembly GCA_025461045.1 of Carex parvula. Classification (NCBI taxonomy): domain Eukaryota; kingdom Viridiplantae; phylum Streptophyta; class Magnoliopsida; order Poales; family Cyperaceae; genus Carex; species Carex parvula. Next base: position 29,335 of record JAJGRW010001681.1, on the reverse strand, counting down.
CTAATCCTTCATTGCATTTTTTTTATCCTCGACAAAGAATTTATATATTTTTTTTATAGTTCATAAGTTTTTGAATTTTTTCTCATGAAAATCGACTTTTCTGTACAGACTATTTGTAAGTAGAACTAGGATGTTTTTATGCTCATCAAAGAACTGGTGAGCTTAATTCTTAAACTTATCGAAATAATATTAAAATGACGAATACAAACTGTTGAAATTGATATATTTTATGACTGATGTATTTACATGTCAAACTTATAAATTTGTTAATTAATTTAGTATAAATCACGTGATAAAAAAGTTTTATAAGTTAAATTTTATTACGTTCATTTTTAATTTGTTTTTGACCATATTACTTTATACAAAATTAATTTGAAAATTTATAAATTTGACATATAGACGCATCACTCGTGAAGTAAATTAATTTCACTATTTAAATTCGTTACTTCAAATTAATCTGATAAATTTTAAAACTAAGTTCACTAAAAGAGTTGGTGAACTTATCAACACTCTAATTCTACTGTTGTTATCTTGTACTGAACTGTCACAGGCAGATTTAAAAATCACAATTTAAGACCTCACACCGCCTGGTCTATTGGAGATGGAAGTACAATCCCGGTTTCTCTCAGCCCTGGTTCCCCCAGTGGGAAGCCTTCAAACCAGTAGGTAGAGAACAAAAGGAGACTAGGGTCAGTGATCTCATAGACCCGATGTCTCATAATTGGGTTTTCAGTGGCTCTTTCTGTAGCAACAAACGAGGCAATTAGGCCTATTTTGCCCCCGGCAAAAGACGGATTGCTCTTTACTTCCGCAAGGGATGGCAAATTCTCTACTAAGAAAGCCTACCAGTTACTGTGGGGAGCTCAGCCGCTCATAGGAAGCAAAGATTTTTGGGAATGGTTGTGGGGGCATAAAGGTCTTTTACCAAAGTTCAAGCTTTTTATCTGGAGGTGTTATTTCAATGCGATACCGATACAAGCAGAGATTGCGAGACGAATTCACTCACTGTCGCCACAGTGCAAAGTATGCATGCTGGAGGACGAAACAATACTCATGTGTTGTTCGGATGTCAATTTGCTAGATCGGCTTGGCTGGCATCCCCTCTAGGCCTCAGATCAGACAGGCTAGTTGGCCAATTCCCCGATATCATTCAATTCGTGAGACAGACAACGGATGATCAGCACTTTCCAAAATTCATGGCAATCACATGGGCTGTGTGGAGAAGCAGAAATGAGGCCGTGTACGCGGATAAAAAGCAATCAATCAAAGCATGTCAGGAATTTTGGAATAGAGCAATTGAGGATTCGGAGATACTGGCTGCTGGTACGAGTTTACTGGTACGGGGTGCGGGGGGGAACCAGGTGAGAGATCAGTTGTCTGAGGAGAATGAACTTAGGTTGAATACAGGCCTCTTCTTCTTTGTTTGACAGATCTTGGGACCAGGCATGAAAGGCAGGGGTAGGTCTGCTATTGTTAGAAAATGGTACCGTTATTCACTTGGAGTCTACTTTGGTTCAGGCTATTAATGCTACACATGCTGAAGCTCAAGCAGTTCTGCAAGGGCTGAGAGTTCTGACTCAATTAACAAGGGAAGGGGGGAGGTTATTCTCGGACTCTCTGGAACTGGTAAACTCACTGGCACAAGATCTTCCGTTGGTATCGACTAGAGAATCAGCAAAGAAATATGGGATGCGTGGAGGATTAAAAGAGAATACCCAAATGTTAGAAAAATTGCCTATCCAGACAGGATAGCCTAATTCAAATAGCCCATAGATTGACAAATTTGGGTAGAATGAACGGTTGGCATAGACAGGGAGTTTCTTTTCCATGTTTTGATGAGACTTAGTGATTGTAATAGGCCTACGGGCTGTCAGGAAAGAAAAAAAAAAAAAAAAAAAATCTAATTTGACTGATTCAGCATCAAGCCTGAGGTTTAGAGCGCGCGTCGTGCAGAAACGGACGAAAATGTTTTTCACGAGGGTTTTCTCGAATCTACGCACAAACAGGCACGAATCTCAGAGCAATTGCACACCGTACGATTCACATGACGCGCGGTGGAAGATCCAATTGGAGGACGGATATACTGTAGCTTTAGGCGTATCTGATACTGCTGGAGTGCTGGTGCGGTTGGGGGTAAATATTTTAACAGAGCAAATATGGCTTCATGCAGCGCACTGGTCATATGCCATATTTTTTGATTCAATGTCCGTCCGTGCGATGCATGAAGCCAGAGCTACTCTGTTAATATGCCTGATCAGAATCTTTGATGGTCTATACACCATTACGCCACTGGTCTAAGGCTAAAAGCCTAGAACAAAGCGCTTGCGCTCTCAAGCTCACCTGTCTTTGCAAGCCAGAAATGGCGAGAGCGGAGGGTGGAGACAGAAGCAGTAACGCCGCCGCTTTCTTCTTCAGCGCCACGCTGTTTCTCTGGGCGGCATTGATAGCCTTCGTAATAACCTTCAACGGCCGTCGTGAGCTGATGGTCATCGCCGTTGGTTTTTTCTTCTTCCAAACAGCGAATTATGTAATTCGTCGCTTCATCTCCAAAGATCCCCTTCTTGTAAATACCTCCGTCTCTCTTTCCCATTCCTCTCTCATTTCCGCCTCAGGTAGGTCAAGTCACCTAATTACTCTTCTTCTTTTTTTGTTTGTAGCAATTTCCTGTTACTTTGTGGAACTTTTGCTTATATCTCATGTAAAAGTTTAAATTTGAAATTATAATTCTAAAGAAAAAAAAAGCTTATTGGTGAAATTATGCATGCATAGCATAACCCCACAAAAGATTAATCAGAAGCATGAGATCTTATGAATTCTTCCGATTGGTAGTTGGTACTGTTACAAGGTGTTATAACCAAATAATCAATTATGATGTTTACTTACTGAAATTTAGCTATCTACATATTTCAGTTGTATATATACTTGTAAATCAATGGATATTGAAAGGCCCGGTAGAGATGTTTACACACGAGGAGCTAGTGACTGGTACTTGGTATGGCGCGCATTGGGCACTATGCTTTTCATGTGGGTACTTTGCATATGACCAATTGGATATGCTTCTGTACAGGTTGTATAGCGGGTTCATACCCGCAATCCTTCTGCACCATTTGATCCTTTTGGTTTGTTTCACACTGGCTCTCTATAAGGATGTTACAATCAATTATCTCATTCTTTCGCTTGTATGTGAGGTAAATTTGTTTTCAGTTCTGACAATTGAATTTCGAGTTTCTTTTCATTGTATCTTTCTTTTTGAATTTTGACAATCAATCATTTTTAATCTTCTGTACTTCAGCATTACACATTCTAGAAATATTTATTCTATCCTATTTTTTTTTTTAAAAAGACCATGGCCCACTTTCATATTACTGAAAACCATATAATTACATCAAGATTCCAGAGTTTATATCTCTGCCAGTAGCTTGCAGAAACAGAATGTACCAGTAGCAACAAGATAATAACATAGCCAACTTTTAGTGGTTGCTAATGTCCAAAAGTATCCTAGATTAGTTGAAGCTAAGCCAATTTATTCTATCCTATAAATAAATTTAAAATAAAACAGGCAAGAACAGGAATACTACAACACCCCCAGGAGAACCCATAACAAGGATTTAAGGTAGAGGAGTGGAGGGAGATAATTGCTCTTTTCCCATTTCCTTTTGTTAACTCTTTTATTAATCAATTTCCTTTTATTTCAGCTTCATTCTATATTTCTACATACAAGGAAAGTGAGACGAATGGCGGGGGTACGGGATATAAACAGCCAACTGGTGCTATTTGAATGGGTTCTTAATTGGTGGACCTTCATCACTACTCGGCTTGTATGTCACATATTAATAACTTACAAGCTGATTATAGATGCGCATAAATTTGATAGAGGAATTGAGCTTCCATTAGCTCTCTTTGGCATGGCTGGTATGAACATTTTAAATGTATTTTTGGGTCTTGATTTGTTCAAGGCTTTTAAAAGGGAGCGGAAACAACAAAAGCATCAAGAGTAGTTGTCCAGTTCCTTTGCTTTTCCTCCTCTGATTGAACTTTGTAGTCACTAGACTAAACCTTTTATATCAAACCTTTTAATTGTGCTTATATTTCAACATTAAGAAGACTTTTGTATGTATCATCCAATTTAACAAGTCCCTTAGCATAGTTTCTATTACACTTTCCCTAAGGATGAATTTCAATAGAATTCAATGAGTTTGATGAATAAATGAATAATAGAAGTTCATTGAATCCGTCTCCTTTTAGAGACTTGTGATGGAATCTAGCTAGAACGATACCCAAACTCCAAACTCCAAACAGTTTGCTTCACAACGGAGAAGGCTGTGGCCGTATGTATCTATATTTGCGTGTGCGTGCGACCTCTAAATTTAAATATAACATATAAAATTAGTTGGGTTTTAGTATAGGCTGAGGTCTGTTGAAGAGAGGGGTTCTAATTTTCTTTTCCTACGTTAACTGGAATTAGCCTTGGGCTTAATTTGTATTGCTTTAGTTTCATAAAAATAAGTATATGGGACTCATTACTCAATAATAAATACAGTGAAAAAGCAGAGATAGGAGCATACTGAAAGCAATTTAAGAAAAAGGTAACAATACTATATAGTCAATTGAAACAGAGAAAATCTAGGTAACATAAACAAGTAGGAAAGCAGCTACTTAAAGATTTCATAAAAAGTGACAAACACAGACAACCTAAAAGCATAATTAATCCTGTAATTATCAAAAACACTCTAGGATAATCAATTTCAAATTAGAAAGTACTTTTAGATATCTTTCAGAGTTGATGGAAAAATCTTAATCAAATTGTAAAATCCATCAGTACGTGCAACAGCTTTAAAAACCTCAGGAGAGCTCATAAATTTGAGACACTCTGTTTTAAGTTGACTGCAATTGTGTTGATTTGCCAGAAGTAATGTAGTTCCAGTGTTGCTCACACAGAGACGCTTGCACAATAAATCTTCACATATCAACCTCAACCTCTGCAACTGATACCTATCATTCACATATTTGATCGTTTTTTCAAAATTAGTAAAAAAAATAAAAATAAAAGAAATAAAAAAAGAAAAACTTAATACATACCTATCTGCAGCTACGAGCAAATGTTGAGCCATCAAACTCGGATCTTGATTTTTATCATCATCATCACTAGTGCTCTCAAAATCAGGCACTGAATCAGAATAAATGAAGTAAAGCATGGATTTGAAAACCGGTGCTTCAATATCATCAACTGGTATGATGTCTTCCCATTTCTCTTTCATACAACCAAAAAGCTCGGCATTGAAGACAGCTGACCTCGCTGCAAGTATCAACCGATGAGCCTTAAATTTCTCTCCCTTCACTATAAATGTAACGTCAGCCCCCTTTCCACTCTCAAGTAGATTAGCCAAATTTTGGTTCAAATTCGAGGGTGGCACAATAACACCATAGGGGTTGGTTACTTCAAGCTTTGTCCCTTTAATAACAGTAACTGCACACTTCACTGTGAAAGCATCATCTTTCAAATATTCTGATGCCTCAAATTCAGTTCTCTTTGCAGATTGTGTAAAACCCCAATTTCTCACAAAATCGAAAGTCCTGACTGGCGATGCAAGGCTCATGTCAGAAGGGACACCATTTTGTTGAAGAATGGTCAAAGTTAGTCGTGCCTTCACATCATTAACTGCACTTACAAGTCGCACCAAAATGGATAAAAAATGTTGATCATTCTTAGTGTATCCATCAGGATAGAATTCAATTTTCCATTTATATCCGCCAACAGTAAAAACATCAGAGTCAATATTTTTTCCTATTCCAATCCCTTTAGTCAGGGAATAATCGTAAATCTTGAACAGATGTGTTCCAGTTATCGTCACTGTTCGAATTGCTGAGGTTGTCTCAAGGTTTTGATGACTAATAGCTTGAGCAAATGAATCCATTTGGGTATATCTTCCACTGTAAGTGCATATATATATATGAGATCACAGATTATAGCTCTATACAGTCTACACTAGAAATCCTTTTCTTGTTATATAGGATTTTTATTAAGTAAAAAAAAATAATATTACCCACTCAAGGGTCAAATAGGAAATTGAGACAGCCAATGTGAGCTAATTAATTTAATTGAAGGGGATGTATCAGTTTGGAGAAGAGCAACGAACTAGGGAAATTGGACCGTGACAATGTTTATATCCTCAAAACCTTTATTTTCCAAAGTTTTTCCTCTCTTTTTTTCTACTTGTGTGTCCCACTTGGATATGGAAAAGGCAAATTATTTAGAATCAATTCTAAAAGGCGAATAATACCAACAGTTAAAAAGAGTTTTAGGCAAGTATAAAACTCAAGGCGCAACCTTGTACAGAGGTGGTCGGAGTTGAGAGAGAACCTTGAAGAAGAGGAGAGGAAGAGACGAAGGGAGCGCGGAGGAGGCGGGAAAGGACTTGGAGAGAAGCAGTGCAAAGGAAAGAAGGCGAACGAACCTGAGAAGGATGCAATGAGAATTTCAATTTGTGAATGGCAAAGTCATTTAACTCATCAAAAATTTTATATAAAATTTTTAGAATATAAGTGTTCGAAGAATACATGAGTAATTTATTAGAATATTAATTTTTTTTTCTTTTTATAGAAGATTTAATGCTAAAATTAAACATCATAATAGAAACTTAACTAATATTAGCTTAATCTATTAAATTTAAGTGTTGCTAGTTTAATTATGCTTGTTCAATTAATTTCTTGTATTATTATGTTGTGTTTATTTAATTAATTTTAATCTTTGTACTTGTTTAAATTATGATTGCTTTATTATATTATTAAAGCAAGATTATACAGCTCATGATGTGGTGGTATTTAGACTGAAATGACACCAATATCATACCGGATTCTTCAATAATTACAAAGGGTTAATCCCTTCTAAAAGCACTCATGTAAAACTTTATATTAAGCCTGAAAACATAGTTTGCACTTGATCCAACCGAGGCTATGCACAAGGCATAACATAAAAAATGTGAAAAAGGATGTAACAAAAGTTTATATTACAATTGATAATTCCTTGATTCACATTATTAACAACCCGTATATGTTCATTTCTTTAACGTAAAAAGTCAAACGGCTAATTTTTCGGAGTAGGCTGAATGAAGAAACAAATTCGTATCTTTATCAATTTCATCTTTTACTATTCCAGCATTTTCGATTTCAAGACCAAAATCATCCAAATTTGACAAGGATTTCAACTGCTGGCTAATAGAATCAATTGTTTTTTGACAGTCAGCTAGTTTTCCTGCAGCCAAGACACGCTCCTTTTCCTGAAAGAGATGATACAAATTTTAGTTTTAACATAAATAAAATGCACATAAGCTAAAAATGAACTGCCCTTTTCTGATTATCACAAGTTGCGTAGTTCCATTAGAAGCTACTTCTATCAGTACGGAACTAAACAATTTTCATGAAAAAAGACAGAAAATTCACCTGATTAACCTTAAATTTTTTGCTATCGGTAGGCTCTTTAACACGACCTTCCTCCTTAATCCCATCCAACTCTTTTTCCAGCTTCTTACACTTAACAGTAAGTTCAATTGCAACCCCTCTCTCGTTGGTTACCTCTTTCTCTAGAGTACCAAGTTTTACACGCAATTCTTCAATTTCTCTACAAGTGATCTCATATTGTGCTGCCAATTTATTTCTCTTTGTTTCTGAAGCTTCTAGGCCCTCAGCATATACTAGAGAAACCTTCTTCTCTTCTTCTATTTTTTTCTCTAACGAAGCAACCTTTTCCATTAGTTTATTTCTCTTTTTCTCTTCAATTTCCATGCTCTTGTACTTGGTTAAGAGTTCTTTATACAATTCTCTCTCCTTTTCTAGGGTTTCTTCAAGCAATTGAACTTCTCCCTGCAGTTTTGCCTCATTTTCAGTGCTCCTCTTTTGCAAGGAGCTTACATTCTCTCTTAAAACTCCAACCTCCTCTTTAGATGACAAAAACTGAAACTGGAGATCGCGCTTCTCCAGTTGTGCCGCCTCCATTTCTTGCAACTTGAGTTTCAGTTCTTCTGACAAGCCCCTCTCCTTTTCTAATGTTTCATCAAGTAACCGTGTCTTTTCTCGCCAGGTGGCAACCTCCTTCCGCAGCATGAGAAGTTGTGATTCAAGTTTACGTTTCTCCACTTCCATCAACTCAATTTTCGGTAACTTGGCTTTCATTTCTTTAGATAATGCCTTCTCATGATCAATTTCCCTTTGTAGAATTTTCACCTTTTCTCTGAATTTGGAATTTTCACCACGAGTTGATTTTAATTGTGATTCCATCTCATTTCTTTCAGCTTTCAAATCTTTCGATTCCAACTTTGCCCTTTCGAGGTGTAACTCCACTTCCCCCTTCTTAACCTCAAGTGACTCTAGTTCCATCTCAAAAGTACACTTCTCCCCATTTACTGAATTCAGAGTCTTCTGCAACTTGGCTGATTTTTGCTCCATTGCTTTCAACTTCACTTGTGTGTCCTCCAATTGCCTTTTCACCTCATTGAATGCGTTCTCTATCCCCACCTTATCCATTTCCTCACCTTTATTTCTGAATTCATCACTAGCAACCATCCTCTCCATTTCAGAAAAATCATCCAACAAGGATGCATCGAGTGAAGTGCTGATACTTCTCACAACTCCAACTTTCTCATTTACTTTAAATTGATCGAGCTCTGTCAAGAGAGCTGTGGCCCACGAGTCAGAGCAGCTCGTCTCATTATCTGATTGGCTGTCAGCTATAGATTCTGCGTAAGTTGAGTTACGTGAAGCCACTCTCTGGAGAGGTGAGTGGGGTTTATGTGCTTTTACACGCAGCTTGCGACACTCGTGTTCTAATTTGGCAACCTTTTTAAGGCTCTCTAGCCTCTGTTTACTAGCCTTTTCTGCTGCTTTTATGCTAAATTCTTTCTCTAGAGTGCGTGAGTGGAGTTCTGACCTCAGACTGGATATCTCCTTCTCAAGGGAAACAATTTTTGAATTTGATTCTTGATTTGTTGAAGTGGTATTTCTTGGAGAAGTGTTCTCGGCTTGAGCTTCAAGCTTTGCTCGGAGCTCAGTGACCTATTTTGCATAGTAATAATAATAAAAATAAAAAAGGAAACAATTAGGTTTCACTAATAAATTATAATTGTGTCGAATTGAGACCAAGAATAGCAGAACAACTCAGCCAGTATGGTCTAATAATCAGTTACCTGTAACTCAGCCAGTATGGTCTAAAAAAACAAACCCATACACCTGCAATCCCATTCCAACTAACTGAAACAACTACAAATAGTCAGCTACCTGTAACTCAAGATCTGATTTGTCTGATTCCCACTTGCAGGATTGCTGGGAAAGGGCTTCTTCCAGTTTCCTTTCTTGATCTGACCTCGCTTGCCGTAGCTCTCTTACACACTCCTTTAAAGCACCATCTAGGTGACGTATTCTGTCATCTAATTCAGAGTTTCTCTGATTTGCAGAATCCAACTGTGCTTTCAAACCTACAATCTCTTCCTCTGCTCTTTCCCAACCTAGCACATAATTGAAGCATTTCATCTAGTATTCGAGTAAAAAGATTATATGACAGGTGCAGTTTAGATGTTTTGTCATTTTTTATTATGTGATTTTGGTGGGAACCAATAATAAATTTGTTCGATGGTCCTTTTACTGACAAGTAAGGGTAAACTCCATTAAACAGAAATAACGTACCCAGTCATATATCATATTTTTGCCCCTAAAAATTACAACCACAATAGTTTTGGGTTTTGTGTAAGTTTAGTAATTGATTTGGAAATGGATAAGTCATCATATTTGTGTAACTATACTGGTACATGTACTTTAGTATTGATCCAAAACATGGGTTAAGTTTAGTATTGTATCAGTGGTTCCACTATCAGCAATAAACAACATGTAACAATTATGGTCTTTTTAATTTTTTGATGGAAGTGTACCAAGAACGGCTTCTTCGGCTACTTTGGCATGCTGCTTCACTATGTCATCTTTCACATTTAGGTCAAGAATCGCAGCAGATAGCTTCTCACTGAGAATTTTTACAGTTTCATCCTTGTTTTCCTCAGAATTACTTTTGGACAACGATTCAGGCAATTTGGATTCAATGTTGGATGTTATGTCAGGTGATTGGTGATTTGGCGAACCCCTTTGTACCTCCTGTACAGTAATCAGAAAATTATTTATTGATAACTTATTATTAGACTAGTAGATTAGCTAAGCGTGCATTTGTAATGCATTTAAAAGACAGATTAATTAAGGATTCCAATATTAAGGAGACCTTTTTTTCTTTTACCAATTAAGTTTGTTTGCTACCACTTATTAACAGAAGGTAAATAGGTGGAGAGAGCAATCATGTATTGTTAAGGAGAAAATGGAAATCAATTAAGACCATGGAAAAATCAGAATCTTTAGGTACCATGAAATTTATAGAGAGCAAGAGAGGTACACCAACTCTTCAGGTTGGTGTGAGAAACTACATAGTATTGTCATGCAACTAGGGACCAAAACAACCTAACCCATATCGATACAATAAGTTACAGTTCTGGACCAATAACAATCATCCTATATGATAACAGTGAGATATACAAGGATAGTACTTAAAAAGATTAACTAAACAAAAACTATGCTTCATTAATTGGTCATGCAACACTATAATACAACAAATGATTACAGCAAAATTTTAACCACCAGACTGAAACTATAAACACTGATTAAAAATATCAAAAACAGTCCTAAACTAAAATGCAAATGCATTATTCAAATTAGAATCGAAATGTCTTGCAAAAGAAACATTCTGTCACAGACTTTCTAATTGTTGCTAGTTTTAATTAATATCTTCATTAAAGCTTAACAAACAAAACCTTCTCCATAACCAACTTTTGGTCCATTAAAGTTGGAATGTTATCTCAAAAAACAAACAAACAAAATCTTTTCACCCAAAAAAGAAAATCAGGCAAGGCAACTCTCTACTAGAGCTAAATACAAACAATAAGCAATCTACTGTACCTACAACTCAAAGATTTCAATTAAGAACTACAGAAATGAAATACCTGTTCATCAGAACATCTTTCAGAAAGAGAAGGGGACGAAGCTGAGCCAGTGCTCTCGGTTTCTCCACTACTTTTTTCTGAAGATTTCTTACGCCATAGCCAGCTTCTCCTCTCCATTTTAGCGATCTAATACGATTTCCAGTTCACCATTTCTGATTCTCCACCATTCATTGATAAGAGTTCTCCCACCTTCCACTAAATCAAAGCCCTTTCAGAGAAAGAAACTAAAATAATAAAAAAGGAAAATCGATTTGTTTTTGTTAGATAATCTAAAAGAACATGAATCGAGAGGGATACAACAATCGAACGAAATGTGACGAGTTCATACCACCGAAAGATGAGAACTAAAAACAACAAAGATCAGAAATACTCAGATGAACAAATACCAATAAAAGGCACGAAAGATCGCTCTAAATCTGAACTCGAGCCACTATATGGTGAATTGGAAGAAAGAAAAGAGGGACAAGAGGAGGCACCTCTCTGAGTCAAACATCAAAAATTGAGGAAAGGTGGCTTCGAAACAGTAAAAGAGAGAGATGGAGTAAAACACAAGAATGACTAGATCAAACGAAAGATAATAAATAACGAGGTTTACTTTTACAAATCCAGGAAATAAATTATTACCTGTTTGAGAGAAAATGGGTATTACTCGGAGAAGAGATGGCCAGATAAAACTTCCAAATGGGTATATTGATTTAATACTTAATAGTGAGAGAAATCAGAAAACTGTGTTAATTTTGTTTTTTTTTTTCAAAATGGAGATTAGCTTTATTCGCGCTCCCGCGCCTCCCTCTTTCGTTCTCTCGCCATTCTTCCTTTTGAAGAGAGAGACTTCTCTCACTGCCACTAGAGATTGCTTGGGTTGTAATCATCTTTTCTTTTTTTAATTCAATGGTCAATTCCTTTGATAGTCGTAGATTCTTTGTGGCGGATATCTGCCTTCCACGTTGCAGAACCATGTGACAGTTGGCGTGGAGCCTATGAGGCTATGACAGGTGGAATTCAGCTCCAGTGCTTCACCTGACCGTGTAGAATGAGATCTGATTCGTCCGTTTTGATCTGACACGAATTTTCAGATTTTTCTTATTTTAAATAGTTATCAAATTAATTTTCGTCCGGCCTCAAGTATTTTACATGATCAGGTATCTTGGGGATATTCACAATCTTACAGGCAGGACGGAACCAAAATTTGAGTATAGGAGGCTAAAATGATATCATTAATTTTTTTAGTAAAAAAATACATAACACAATATAACACAAGATAAGAAGATCATTTACTATTTGATTTCACAAATAAATGATACAATAAATAACTAACGCCAACAAAGTGTATCAAAATCAAACTAAAAACATAATATTCATATCTAATTTTATTTTTTAAACTTTACATTGAAGCCTTATAACTTTGTATATTATTATTAGAGGGCTTATACACGTAAAATAAACCATATAATATTGTTTTTATATACTTAGTAATAAAAAAAAGTTCAAACCTTGGGGTGGCTTAGCACCCCCCAGGCATGCCTATGATCCGCCACTGCTTACAGGTGTTCATACAATTATAATTATTTTCTCAAAATAATAAACAGAGTTTTTTGAAATATGGGTTAGGGTCAAGCCATCCAACACATTTCAAACTTTTATGTATTAATATAGAGAATTTTTCTATTTTGTGGGTTTCGAACTCATGACCTCTCACATAGAAGTCATGTGCATTTGTCACTAGACCAAAGACAAGTTCTTAACAATAAACAGAGTTGATAAGGTTTTTGTAAAAATTATATTTTTATCAGAGACACATATATAATATAATATACACCCCATTCAGGGAAAGAACCCATATTAAATCTACACTGCTTTTAGAAAGAAATAGTAAAAAACTGCAATTTTTTGTGTTGTTTTTATTGGAGCGTTGATTTAATCTGCGCCTAGGGGTGTCAACGGGTATGATAAGGGTCGGATGGAAGCATTTTCATACTCGTACCCTACTCTTACTCGCTACAAAATAATCTTATCCGTACCCTACCATTACCCGTTATGGTTGTCGGATAACGAAACGGTAATGGATACATAACGAGTAATACTATTATAATAATCTTTTTATTATTAATTAAATAAAACATTAAAACATATACATTCATTTCACACATCACACAAACACAATTCAACGGAAAATTTTCTTTTCTTTTCATTCCCTTCCTTCATCTACTCTCCATCCAAATAAGGTGTTAGAAGATGGTAACAAAAAAAATCGGCATGCAATTAAGTTATTTTCTGTTAAAGACAATTAATACTTGCGAAATTTAACCATTACGATCTAATTGTCCCATAGAACGGATGTATTTTTTAATTTTTAGTAATCTAGATATTTATTTGTATATAAATAGTACGATTGCAATGTTATTACATATTATTTGGAGATTTTTTGTAAAAAAATCTAGCATTATTATGGTTCTTTTAATTTCTATTCTTCCACATTCGGTAATAAATTTTTAAGGAACCGTAGCTCTTTCCTTGCTATTTGATTTTTTTTAAAGAACCGTGCTAGTGTTCGAAAAATCATGCAATCATAAATCACATTTGTTATAAAAAAATATCTTTGAAAAAAAAAATGAGACAGGACCGTTATATTGTGTTTTACAATAACGATATAAAATATGATATCAGGCTGACCTGGAATTTGGCGCCTCCTATTTTTGGATATCAGCACAAAATTGCTCATTTTTTTTTTTGGAGGAAGGAGATGCAAATTTCAAATCTAGGTTTAATTAGTTGCGAAGCTTATACTTTTTCTGCATAATACGCTATTAGGGGAGTGATTAGATAGTTTAATTAGATTAATGGTCTTAGAAATAAGACCCTTTACCTCATTTGTTGGCCCCTTACAGTGGGTAACTATATTAACATAGCAGTCTTTGCTTCATGCAGCACCAATCTATATGTAATGCTGTTTTGATTCTATAGTCCGTGTGTTGTATGAAGCCAAAACTACTTTGTTACAAAAATTACCCAGTATAGTTGAATTAATCCCCATTTTGTGCTTTTGCTTATTTGGAAAATTTTGTGTTACAAAATTGAGGGGATTAGTTAACATTTTTAGAAGGAAAATAAGAAGAAACAATTTCATTTATTTTAAGTAACTGACAGAAAGAATCCTGATAGCAACAACAAGCTAGTTGTATATTTTAATTCCTCCAATCCTCCTTCATTTTCCCTGCCCAGGTGAGTGCGACCTGACATGCACAGCCTGCCTACCTTATAATTTCAATTACTAATTTGATTCAATGATGATAGCAATAATCTCAGTCCTAATGATTCATAGTGATAACAATCAATAATAATCTCAATTTGAATTAATTATAGCATGAAGTCGCAACTATGTAATTTGAAGTGCATGCATCAATTGATAATTTGATAAAACAAACATTTAGTAGTACTGTACTGGGTAAGATTAGATCGAAGCTATACATTAAGGATTAATTATAACTTAAAAAAGAACCTGATCTATATATCTTCAATCGTGCATAATTACAATTGTGTATTTATTTCCTACCACATTAAATTAACATAAACGGCACGTGGGTGCTATGGGCTGGCTATGGAAGCAAAGTCTGTTTCCTCTGCATTACCTCAGATTTTGAATTTAGAATCTTGACCATTGGATCAGAATTTGAGATAATCCGGCTCAAGCATTTATGTACTGGACTTCTTAATATTCGTGTCAATACAAATCAAACGGTCCGAATTTATTCTGCATAAACTCAAAAGTTAAGTTAAAGACGATATGATTTCAGGGAAGCAGCGGTCCTTAAGACTTTTCACAATTTTATTTATCACATGAATGAATAAATTATGCATTACATGCATGCACCATGCCGTCTTTCCCATGTCAAATTTTTTAGCATATTTTAATTTTGGAATTTTCTGTAAAATTGGAGCTTTTTAATCCAACATTCAATTCTTGTGGGATATATATTGCGGAAATTAAACCCTTATATTTTACATAAAAAAAACAATTTATTAAAATTTATGTGAGATGACAATAATAGCTCCAAGAGAACTATTAAATATTTGGAAAAAAACAATAAATTCTTGTGTTTTAATATAACAAACAATAGAGGGTACGTCATTATTCCATTAGCTGTCCAAAAGAACAAAGCACGATCACATCTAATGCCACATGTAAAAACTAGGGGTGTTCATTGGGTCCGGTTTAGTCGGTTTTGAGAATTAGTTTGAATCAAACGGTTCAGTTTGTTCAGTTTAATGGTTCGGTCCGGTTTGCTTTTTAAAACCGAATTATAATTTCGGTTCGGTTCAATTTAAAAATTTTCAAAACCGAAATAACTGAACCGACTGAACTTTTATATATTATAAATTTGGTCCGGACCGTCCCGGTTTATTTCTTAATCAATTGCTTTAAATACTTCGGTTTATTTCTTAATATCCCGGTTTATTTCTTAATATACTTTAGTTTATTATAAATCAATTGCTTTAAATAAATAAAAAAATCAATATATTTTGGTTTGAACCGAACAAACCAAAATAAAACTTTGGTTCGGTTCTGTTCGGTTGCAATACTAAATCGGTTCGGTTCTATTTTAGAAACCGAATTATTACTTTGGTTTGTCTAGTTCAGTTCGGTTTCAAACGAACCGAATTGATGAACACCCCTAGTAAAAATCACCAAATTAAAAAAGTATTTCAAAGCCGTCATTTATGTAGCACTAATTATAACACTATTTAGGATTTTTTTTTGGTAAAATAGTATAAAATTATATATGATATACTATGTATATATTGCTGTGAAAATAGAGACAAGAATTGTATATTTTTATGGATATAAAGGATGATTCTAATATATTTGCAGAGTTATATTTTTTGCATGCTATATCACAATATTTTTAATATAAAAGAATGTGATCAACCAAACATAATTTAGCCTAAAATAATGAATGATGGTTAGCTAACCTCAAAAATTAAACCAAGTTTATTAGCCGTTTAAAAGAACTAATCTTTAATTTAGTGGCCAGGAGAATAGTCAGACTTTTGAATTATGGGAGCCAAATATATATTAAAGATCAATCATACAAAATTTTCATACTGAGAATGGTGTCAATTATACAGTACCTATGATATTTTCTTTTGAATTATATATAAAATATTACATAAATATCAAAATAAATAAAAAAATTGAAAGTCAATTGGCCTCCATTCAATATGAATAGATCCGTCCTGTTAGTGAGAAAAAGACAATTTTCTCAACGTGAAATATTGCAGATTCAAATAAAAAACATTAGAATTTAAAATACTCAAACCTCTATTTTTCTCATAATAATTAATGCTAAATTTCAAACTTGTACTTCTTTGGAAAGGAAATAACGCTGTAACATTTCCGGTATTGTACTGTTTAATCATGTAGCTAGTTAGGTGTGTAAACCGTGTTGTTAAGAGAATATATGTTTCATTTGATTGCATTAGTTGACTCTAGGATACACCGTGACAAAAATAAAGCTATTATTCTTTGGCTTTGTTTCAATTTTATTCTCAGACAAAATTATTCAAACCTGGAGTGCATCAAGCCATAAATCTCGCATCCTGGTTTCTTGTGAAGTTGCAATCTGACATTCAAGTACGATGATACATTCAAAATAAATTATCAAGGATGGAAAAAAAATATAATCAGGTGATAATATAGAATAGAGAGTAGGTTTGTTTACATTTCACACTCTAAAAGACAAACAATAAACAATATGAAGATTTCTTTCATTCTATCGTATTTTTCCTTGCAACAAATCAAACGGGCTTTATTAACGTCATTTTATTACTACATCAAATATTACCAAATACGAACCTTTACAAGTTTTAAATTATTTCACGAACGGTAAAAAAATTATTTAAATTTCTTCATTTAAAATTTTATTTATTATAAATCGATTTCAACATTTTCTGTAATGGTGAAAATAATAATATTAAAATTTTAATGGTTATAAGGCTACGCATATAGGCTTGTATCTAAAATATTAAAAAGGATGGATTAAATCATCTCGTATCATGTTTTGCTAGATATGTGTCTATATCCATGTTACATAACTTATTGTCTTACATTGACAACTTTATTAGATTAGCATGAAAATTAGATTTATACGAATCCGCGTCTTAGAGCATCTACATTGCAATTGTTTTTTCAATTGCTAATCTGATGTGACAAGTTTTATTCAAATTGCTCGGATGTAAGATAATTGCTAAATTAGCAAATTTGCTTTAAAAGTAAACGCTTTCTAATTGCCAAGCTGGCCAAAACATCTATTTCTAACTGCGCAACCCAAGGGAAATCATCTATTCGCTGTTTATTTCTATTTGCTGTCTATTTTCTATTGGCTATCCTTCTCTAATTGGTCAAAACATCTATTTTATCGATGCAGCACCTTTAAAATTAAAAATGACAACAGCTGTAACTATCTTGACAACAGCTGTAATTAATTGCTTTTCAATTGCACTGCTGTAGATGCTCTTACTACCATAAAATGTGATACAAATATACAATTATCGGTCAACCTAGACAGATCATAAGAACTTAAATATTTTAAAACCATTTGGCATTGGTATTAGATTTCTTCTCTTTAAATTATACCTTGATATTTGGGGAAGATAAAAGTATTTCTAATCTCATATGTATTGTCCGATTTTGATAGGACAACCAGCATGCAATTATTGTAGCGAGCTACCATCATTTTTATAATAACTAATTTGGAGTCAAAACTTTTATTTCTAAAAAAACTATGAATCCCCAAGCGCGTCCGTACATAAATTTATACATGCATAATTGTTGATATCATGCATATCCATATGTAAGTGTGCATCATTTTTCGATCTCAATGACCCGCCACACAATATGACAGACCATATCCGCCACAAAAAGATTTGTTTTCCTACATTTGAACTGCCAAGAGCCAACAACTGTATTGGAGAATGGTAAAGATTTTAATAGAGCAGTTTTGGCCTCATGCAGCGTACAAATTATATAAATAAAACAGCAGCACTGTATATGATTCGTGACTGCATGAAGCCAAAACTGCTCTGTTAAAATATTTACCTTGGACTTCGAGAATCCAAACTCCATCCGTTTGTATAATTCACTGTGCTTAATTTTAACAGCGAATGTCATCTAATCCCTCAAAAGTTTTACTATTACGTATTTATTCCTTCAAAATCGGTAATTACATATTTATCTTTAAAAATTATAAAAATTCACTTATTTATCCAATCTAACTTTATAATATATCAAATATCTAGAAAAATAATTATATAATATTTTT
Source organism: Carex parvula (assembly GCA_025461045.1). Lineage (NCBI taxonomy): Eukaryota > Viridiplantae > Streptophyta > Magnoliopsida > Poales > Cyperaceae > Carex > Carex parvula. The sequence goes on along the minus strand of JAJGRW010001681.1, from coordinate 10,989 downwards.
TAAACTATAAAATTTATTTTACAATATTAATTAATAATATATTGACCACTATACCCTTCCTTTGTTTCTCTATCTTTAGTCTCTCTGAGTTCTCTCCAAGACGACAAACCTCCCGCCTCTCTCTCCAAATGCACTAAATCACAGATTTCTTCCCGTCTTCCCTCATCGCCTCCAAATTCCGTGTAAGTTTAAATAACTGAAATTGATGTTTCTACAATTGTTGTTATTTTTTACTTTATTGTTTGTGCTTTATGATTTGGATTCACTTCCTAATGCCATGTAAGTTTACTGTTATTTTCATGTAAGTTTACTTGAGTAAAAACTGAATCTTTTTTTGTTGACAATAATTGCTTAATATGATTTTCGAAAAGTACAAAAAAAGCTGGTAGAGATGGGAATTGATTCAATCAATTACTGTTATTATTTTTCTTGCGTTTGTTATGTTATTGTACTATGGATTTTTACTGATTGATGGTTATGTAATCAACGTGTTTAGAAGAGAAAATAGAAGCCACTGGAAGAAGAGCAAATAGAAATGAGACCAAAACATGTTTAGACGCTTTTTAAAAAGACATGAACACACCGGTCTTAGAAGACAAAATAGAAGAAGGGTAAATGGGAATAAATAGAAAGTTAATGTTAAATATGATAGATTTAACTAATATGTGAGTTTTTATAAATTTTAAAGATAAATATGTGATTAATGATTTTGGAGGAATAAATACGTAATATTGAAACTTTTGAGGATACACATGAAATTCCCCCTAATTTTAACGACAGTACACTGCACAAGTAGTTACAATTGTTATCTCTGCAAGAGAACCTAGCCTACACAAATTGAAAATGGTTAGGCATATGCATAGCAGCATAGGAATGCTCATTTCGACCAACTAAAATAAATTACCCTTGGAATGTCTCTATCAAGTGTTATCAATTTCAAACCATTTCTTTTTCAACATATCTCATGGATATTCGTATATTTGATCTGATTATGATATCATTGCCCAGTTGTTGAAATTCTTGTTCTTAGTTTTTTTTTTTAATTCTCAAAATATATATATTTTTTTTACAAAAGTGGAGAGTGTCCACTTGTTTCATTAGAAACATTAGAACCAGTTCATACAAAAGTGAACAAAGTCACAATACTAATGATTTAAATTGCATAAGGTCTCAGACAACAAGGGAATATCTAAGAAACAACAGCAAGCATAACAGCACAGAGACCAATATAGTAGCTAAAACAATATTACAAAACAAAGTCTTAAAACCACACTAAACAATTCTCAAAATATTATAAGTTTGGAAAAGAATAAAGGTTTTCTTTTTTTATGTATTTTGACCAGCAACAAAGGAGAGTGGAGGGGCTTCAATGGGTGCCGGACCAATATTCAGCTTTTGTTCAATCTAAGCCGTTTGATCCACATTGAGATTCATGTGATTCCCACGACACGCCAAAGTGTCACTGGAGAGGTCTGATGTCAAATAAATTTTGGTCTGATGTCAAGTAAAAATTTCTCGCTTCCAACACCAAAGTGCTATATAAATAGAGTGAGGACGGTCTGATATCTGATTGCAGTTGTTCAATCTGCATCAAGATTTGTACGTGCTTGATCCATATGAATCTAATAACTATTAGTGTGAATTTTAATATGAATTGGACGACTAGGACCGACCATCAGATTAAATTTATTCCAGTACTAATCAAACTGTCTCCAATTCCTATAGAAATTCGATATAGAGGTTGTGAGAAATAAATATATTGTTATTCCAAAAGAATAACAGGAACTTGCTATTCTTATCCTAACCGTTAACTTTTGTCGAGATCCGCACATAAAAGTGTCTTTATTAAATTCTCGCTTTGAAAAATTTGAGCAGAATAAGATTGATGCAGATTGAACAACTAAAAGGGTACCTTACTGTGTAAAATGAGATATGCATTCTGTTTTAACCTGACACGAATCTTAGAACATATGCCCTTATATAATTCAAATAGAGATCATAATTATTTTAATTGGGCTACCGGCTAGGATATCGCACAAGATAAGCCTAAAAGGTCCCTCCTCAATTATATTCCCCAACAAGGGATATCATCTCAGATATCCATCCACCTGTAGCTTGATTTATTTCACATGCTTGCTTTGCTTGCACTTTTGGATGAAGTCATCGCAACTCTTTATAAACCATGCCATGTTCTCTCTGTCTTTTATCCACCGATTGAGATTCTAATTTTCTCTCACATTTTTAGTGTTTTCAACCTTTTATGTTTGGTCTGATTGTGCTATCATCGTATTCGTATATTGTAATTAATTAGTGGGAAACAATGAAACGAAAATGTGTCGGTATTATTGTTGCTATCATAAAAATTAACCAGTTTATGATAAATTTGTTAGTTTTATTTTATTATGTGGTCTTGTTATTATTGTGCACCAATTTTATTTATAGAAATTAATGAAAATGCATCTGAATTTTTGATTAAAAAATTCAGATTGTTATTTATTTATTAAATATACTGGTCCCAAAGGTTGCCTTAGAATTATTAAATAGACCTCTTCTCTTATTTGGACGGATCCCAATTTTTCCTGAAAATTTTCGTCTATAAAAAATTAAAGAGAAAAGTAAAAGAAAAACGCCTAAGGTCTCCATCATTACGTCTGAGGAAAACCGTTGATGATCAGTATTTACGCTTCCACTTAATAATGTCGTCATTCCAAAACTGTAAGTTTTAAATTTAGTTTGCTATTTTATTTTTGATTTACGGATTCTGAATTGCTTGTGTTCTAATTGCAAAACACGTTATGATTTTGTTAAAAATCTATCAAAATTATTTCTATTATCTAAATACTAATTCATACTAAATTAAATGCCGATGACCTTATATTGTTTTATTCAATTAGAACCAGTGATTATTCATATTATTTGCATATTTAAGTCTATTAACTCAACAATCACTTATATTAAACTGAACAGTAAAGTATTATGTGTTAACCGATTCAAGACCATTGCATATTAAATTTTGGATCTGACCCCTTCTTCATTAATTTTTCAACAATGGTTCAAAAACTAAAAATATTCAGATTACTAAAACACTTCAATAAAGTATCTTGTATTATTTTGTTAGGTCTAACCGGTTGAAAACCCCTTTGCATTAAATTTTTCGGTTTTAAATTTTCTTTGCTACTAATTTTACTAATTCAACAATGATTTAAAACGTCATGTTGGCAAATATATTAATTCATATTAGCTCATTCATCTTAAAAATTAATTTTGAGACATGAGAATTTCTTTTCAATGTCAGAAACTCAGAATGCTAAAAACAATTAAAATTATTTGCATGAGTGTAGTACTTTTGAAAGTAACTTTAAAATTATTTCAGTTATTTTTATTCTAATTTTATGAATGTAGATACTCTAACGTTAGATGAAATATTAATAATTTTTTATATATCGACTTTGAATGAAAAAATAACTTATATACCATAGAGAGAGAGAAATTTAACAAATAACAAAAAAAATTTAAAAAGTGTCCCTATCGATGTACCTTTGTAAACTCTTCATATTCTAATAAAAATAATCGTAACTTTTTGTTGTGTTCGTATAAAAAGTAATCTTATCTCACATCTATTTAATGGTTTAATTTTGATACAACAACAACTAATTTTTTAGTCTCAAATAAGTTAGGATCGGTTAGAAATGAAATCCAATCATAATCTATCTATGGGTTTCATTTCATGAAAAAATAATTGTTTTTCAACCATTGGTCTATCATTAACTCGCCCACGCCTATTACGACCCTCCTCTTTTATCCTAGCCTGGGACAAACTGTGCAGAAATTACACAGGCGGAGTTGTTTAATTTTGATAATTGAATCTAATCTTTTTTTATATAATTATAAAAATAAAGACGCAATGGAGGTTAATAAAATAAAATAAAAATATTTAAATCTTCCTGACAAAATTTATTAGTGAGAATTGTTTTCCGCATAATGTTTTCTTCACAACTTGATTTTTATCCTCTTTGTATTTATATTATATTTAACGGTTTAGTTTCTTATATTTGTATTTCAAATGTAGAATTATTAAAAATTTCAATATTAAAACATAATGTAGTTTAAAAAAAATGAAAATATTTATTTTTTGAAGAATTGTTTTCTCCATTATTTTTTGTTGACAACCTGGTTCATATTCTCTTTAGATTTATATTATAGGCGACTTGAGTTTTGCTAATGTATTAGTGTTAGCATATCGGATCAAATGTTCAGACATAAAACAACAAAATTTGATCCATTAGCATATCGATCGATATACTAACATTGATACATTAATAAACAGCATTTTCTCTCTTATTTCACATTAACTTGCATCTTCATTTGCTACAAAAATTGTGTGCCACGTGAGTACAGCAGTTTCTGATGACTTTTTTTTGCTGACAAAGAATTTATGATACCTAGCTAGTGCAAAGAAACATGGCAGCGTGTCAGAGGAAAAACCCTCGAGACCTCATGTCATGGGACCATGAACCATTCTTGTACTTACCCCACCTTATTTCGTGCACGCTGAGTTGTAGGGATGGCCTACTTTTATGGCTCTGCATATATAACTAACGGAATCAAATCTGGGGATTTCATGAATCCTCAAATTCAAAATCCAATCATCTATCTAAGTTTTCTTATACACGAATTTCAAAATAGATATTTTTTTATGGAGGACAGCTTGGGTCGGTCCGATGGGTTTTGGGACCGTCCGATCCACTTTAAGATTCGTGCGCACAAATTTTAAAGCAGACGTCAAAGTTGCGGACGCGAATCTTAAAGCAGATCGGACGGTCATCGAACCCATCGAACTCACTTTGAGTCCGATGGGCATCGGACCCAAATTGACCTCCTTTTTATGTACGAATCCGAAACATTTATATAAACGGTTGAATTGAGAATTTCAAGATCTCAAAAATTTCTGAGGATTTCAGCATATTTGTTTTCATAACTAGCAACAGTATTCCTGCCATTTTGACTAATAAATAGTTGTATATTAAATTTGTGTACACATATTTTATTGGATACTTATATTTTTTTTTTATCTGCATCATAATCTTTTGAAAATTTAACAACTTCAAATGTGAAATGAGTGTTTATTTTGATTCAAATAAGTTTGTATTCCAGATGAAATGAGTGTTTATTTGAGAAGTCTGAGTAATGAGTTTGGATATTCAACTCAACATTGACAGTTATCAAAATAGATTTTGAATTTGGTAAAAATGTGCAACGGTTTGTGAACAACTAATTTGTATTAAAATAAACAAGCACATATTTTAGTTCAAATAAAGAATCAGTCATTAGTCAAGTGTCAAAAGCATGTGTCATCTGATGTGGGAGATTATGAGTTCGAAATCTGGATAGAAAAAATTCTTTATTGTAATAACAAGGGTTTGAAAAATAATATTGGGTAACTTGACCTCTAACTCTCTCAGTAAAAAAATATATATTTTAGTTCAAATAAGTGAGCATTCGATTAGAGTCGAGTATTAATTATGATTAGAATTGTGTAATTTGAAATTTACAGAAAATCATATGATGAATACATAGAGGATGAGACTCTTGGGTGTAGTTATCTAGGCCGATTCAAGTCAATTTTTGGCGTTGGGAAATAATTTTTAAAACTTATATTTGATAATGAAGAAAAATTGTTGAAAAAAGGTAACGGATCAGCAAGTTATTATCTCCCAAAAACTCAAACAATTAGATGCTATCAACCATCTCTAGTGGCAGTTTGGCACGTATTGCTAGCGAGAACAGCTTGGGTCCGATGTCCATCGGATTCAAATTTGAGTCTGATGAGTTTAGGAACCGTCCGATCTACTTTAAGATTTGTGCGCACGAAATTTAAAGCACATGCGAAAGTTGCGGATGCGAATTTTAAAGCAGATCGAACGGTCATCGAACTCACTTTGAGTCCGATGGACATCGGACCCAAATTGGTTCCATTGCTAGCCGCTCTTGCCGCAACTAATTCAACCAAGGGATTGTAAATTAACAAAGAATATATCGTTAGTACACTTTTACTGTTTGTAGAGGTGCTCCATTCCATAGTAGTGTCCTTGCCATCAATTGCTTCTTTCTCCTTTCTTTTGTGATTTACATGTGAAAGAAGCAACATTGAATAGTATGTAAAAAAAAATTATACAGCAAAAATTACTTGATAATAATTATTTTGACAATTTTGATGATTAATTTAAAAAAAATACATAAATTAAAAATAAAAAGTAAATATATAGGTACATTATTGAACATATATATAGTCTAACAATCAAATTTAATGCAACTTTCTATGATGTATCAGGAACTATTAAATTTCAATTCACTTGACGTATGGTGAAACATACACCAAATGTCATTATATTTATAAAAATATGATATGTAAATAATATAGATCATGTCAATAATGTTGGATTTCAAATTTAAATTTAGTTTTTAAAGATTATCAAGCTTGTCAAAAGAGAAAAAAGATTTGTCAAAGTGATCAGTTTTATTTCAGTATTCTTCCCTTGGTATATAAATAAAAAGAAATTACAGTATTTATGATACATTAAAATGAAGTAAAAGAATGAAAGAAAAGAGATGGAGAGATGTTACTGATAAAGAGGGATTTTATATAGGAGTTGGCTACGGTGCTACGCGTAGCATAGAGAGCATCCGTGTTACGGTTCAAGTGATTTTCTACCTAACTAACAAAATAGTAAAAAAATTCTAAAAAATGTAAAATTTGATTTGCAAATACATATCATATGAAGATCATGTTGAACGGTTCGGATAGACTATTAGAATTTTGAAAACTCAAATATTGAGCCGTAGCACGAAGGCCCTCTATGCTACGCGTAGCATATTAGCCAGATTCTTTTATATATCATCTCAGATGAATTATCGATATAACGGTTGGTAATTAACACCTTTTTCATACTCGAGTATTACTTCTGACCAATTTCTCTTCGTGCGTACAAAATTTGTACTTAAGACTTATTTAATATGTTTGAGAAGTTTGTATTCATTCACGTGGAAAATTTATGTTTGCTATTTTTCATGCCTTTTCATTTTTTTTTTTCATTTAATTTTTTTGTTTCATTGAAGTTATAAAATAAAGATACTCGAATCCTTTTATTAACTAACATATATAGAACAAATAATAAAACGAGTAGGGTTCTTGATTTTTTTCATTAAGAAAGAAAATATTATTGGAGTCGGGTAAGTTTTTGAAATAAAGATAACATTATAAAATTGTTACGGTGTAAACATGAAGATATTGCTTACATTGTAGAAAAATTCCGGTGCAAGAAAAATCCAGTACAAAAAAATAATCAACAAATTATTTTTACCGTAAAAACTTTCCGTTGTAAAAGTAGGATCTCCAAGAATACGCCATAGCTACTTTTCAGTGTTATCTATTTTTTGAAAACCCACCCGATTCTTTCTTTACGGGCAGAAAAAAATATTTTATTTCAAAATAATAAAAAAACAAGTTCTTCCTTCGTTTCCAAAATGATAACTTTATCAACTCATCAATAAACAGGGGTGCTATTAGGTCTAGTCAATTATGCTATTATTTCAGAGGAATAGCATTTGGATGACAACTGAAAAGTCTAAATTTTTAATTCAAATATAGTACATTCAAGACCCCTTGATAGGGAATTCACATCACCCGGTACCGTAATTGGGAATCTTTTACAATTACTTGATCTGGACCGTTCTTTTTAACTTGGCACGAATCTCAAAGTCCAATAATACTACCCCTCCGTCAGCTCGAATTCCAAACTGGCTGGGAGTTAATCTCAAACCGTAAAGTGAAGGAAATCTTTTACGGTACCGGAGAGGTTATGGATCCCCTTGATAGGGGTGACAAAGGAGCGAATACGAAGTGGATAGGGGTAAAACCATGTCCATATTCTTTTTAATTTTTCGGATACGGATCGGATCGTATATTTATTAAAATAATAATAAAAAATATCAAAGTTTATAATATTTATCTAATTTTAATGGTGAATAACAATATTTTTCATAATATATATCTACTATTCGGATACGGATAATTAAAACGTAAAACCATATTAGTATCCATATCCACACGGATATTCGGTTATCGGATATCCACATCTAATTTTTCGAATACGAATCGAATATTATCCATACTGTTTTCACCCCTACTGCTTGACAATAATTTTCTTTTTACTATTTTAATTTTACAAATAAAATAAAAAATATTAAAACCCAAATAAATTAATGCATGTGTTACGAGACACATAAATGGATAACTAATCAATTTTATTTCCATCCAAATAATTTTTTATGGAGGACAGCTTGGGTCGGTCCGATGGGTTTTGGAACCGTCCGATCCACTTTAAGATTCGTGCGCACAAAATTTAAAGCAGACGTCAAAGTTGCGGACGCAAATCTTAAAGCAGATCGGACGGTCATCGACCCAACGAACTCACTTTGAGTCCGGTGAGCATCAGACCCAAATTGACCTCTTTTGTATGTACGAATTCTAAACGTTTATGTAAACGGTTGAATTGAGAATTTCATGATCTCTAAAATTTCTGAGGATTTCAGCATATTTGTTTTCATAACTAGCAACAGTATTCCTGCCATTTTGACTAATATCTAGTTGTATATTAAATTTGTGTACACATATTTTATTGGATACTTATATTTTTTTTTTATCTGCATCATAATCTTTTGAAAATTTAACAACTTCAAATGTGAAATGAGTGTTTATTTTGATTCAAATAAGTTTGTATTCCAGATGAAATGAGTGTTTATTTGAGAAGTCTGAGTAATGAGTTTGGATATTCAACTCAACATTGACAGTTATCAAAATAGATTTTGAATTTGGTAAAAATGTGCAACGGTTTGTGAACAACTAATTTGTATTAAAATAAACAAGCACATATTTTAGTTCAAATAAAGAATCAGTCATTAGTCAAGTGTCAAAAGCATGTGTCATCTGATGTGGAAGATTATGAGTTCGAAATCTGGATAGAAAAAATTATTTATTGTAATAACAAGGGTTTGAAAATTAATATTGGGTAACTTGACCTCTAACTCTCTCAGTAAAAAAATATATATTTTAGTTCAAATAAGTGAGCATTCGATTAGAGTCGAGTATTAATTATGATTAGAATTGTGTAATTTGAAATTTACAGAAAATCATATGATGAATACATAAGAGGATGAGACTCTTGGGTGTAGTTATATAGGCCGATTTAAGTCAATTTTTGGCGTTGGGAAATAATTTTTGAAACTTATATTTGATAATGAAGAAATTTTTTTGAAAAAAGGTAACGGATCAGCAAGTTATTATCCCCAAAAACTCAAACACATAATTAAACAATTAGATGCTATCAACCATCTCAAGCCGAAATTTTTATTTATAGCACAACTTCAAAAAAAAAAACCAAAAAACCACTGTTTTGAAAATTTCGAAATGTACTATGGCCGCACTATTTTTGAAAAATTTTGAAATTTTGAAAAAAAAAAAATTATACAGCAAAAATTACTTGACAATAATTATTTTGACAATTTTGATGATTAATTTAATAAAATACATAAATTAAAATTAAAAAGTAAATATATAGGTACATTATTGAACATATGTATAGTCTAACAATCAAATTTAATGCAACTTTCTATGATGTATCAGGAACTATTAAATTTCAATTCACTTGACGACACCAAATGTCATTATATTTATAAAATATGGTATGTAAATAATATAGATCATGTCTATAATGTTGGATTTCAAATTGAAATTTAGTTTTTAAAGATTATCAAGCTTGTCAAAAGAGAAAAAAGATTTGTCAAAGTGATCAGTTTTATTTCAGTATTCTTCCCATGGTATATAAATAAAAAGAAATTACAGTATTTATGATACATTAAAATGAAGTAAAAGAATGAAAGAAAAGAGATGGAGAGATGTTACTGATAAAGAGGGATTTTATATAGGAGTTGGCTACGGTGCTACGCGTAGCATAGAGAGCATCCGTGCTACAGCTCAAGTGATTTTCTACCTATCTAACAAAATAGTAAAAAAATTCTAAAAAATGTAAAATTTGGTTTGCAAATACATATCATATGGAGATCATGTTGAACGGTTCGGATAGACCATTAGAATTTTGAAAACTCAAATATTGAGCCATAGCACGAAGGCCCTCTATGCTACGCGTAGCATATTAGCCAGATTCTTTATATATACATATATAAAAGGCATCTCAGATGAATTATCGATATAACGGTTGGTAATTAACACCTTTTTCATACTCGAGTATTACTTCTGACCAATTTCTCTTCGTGCGTACAAAATTTGTACTTAAGACTTATTTAATATGTTTGAGAAGTTTGTATTCATTCACGTGGAAAATTTATGTTTGCTATTTTTCATGCCTTTTCATTTTTTTTTTTCATTTAATTTTTTTGTTTCATTGAAGTTATAAAATAAAGATACTCGAATCCTTTTATTAACTAACATATATAGAACAAATAATAAAACGAGTAGGGTTCTTGATTTTTTTCATTAAGAAAGAAAATATTATTGGAGTCGGGTAAGTTTTGAAATAAAGATAACATTATAAAATTGTTACGGTGTAAACATGAAGATATTGCTTACATTGTAGAAAAATTCCGGTGCAAGAAAAATCCAGTACAAAAAAATAATCAACAAATTATTTTTACCGTAAAAACTTTCCGTTGTAAAAGTAGGATCTCCAAGAATACGCCATAGCTACTTTTCGGTGTTATCTATTTTTCGAAAACCCACCCGATTCTTTATTTACGGGCGGAAAAAAATATTTTATTTCAAAATAATAAAAAAACAAGTTCTTCCTTCGTTTCCAAAATGATAACTTTATCAACTCATCAATAAACAGGGGTGCTATTAGGTCTAGTCAATTATGCTATTATTTCAGAGGAATAGCATTTGGATGACAACTGAAAAGTCTAAATTTTTAATCA
>JAJGRW010001680.1:0-23371 GCA_025461045.1 Carex parvula | reverse complement strand
TAATTCAGGTATCTGATAATAGATCAAAATCATTTGAATTGACAGCTCAATAAAAGAGAGACTGCAAGCAGGTTCTGCTTTTCTGATGCTGCAGTGATTCAATTTCCTCTAAATTCAGCCAAATAACAATAATTCAATATCTAAAATTAAAAAATAGTAATTAAGAAAAGAAGCACGTAGAAGTTAAAATACTAAAATAAAATATGGATATATATTTGTAAAATTCAAAAGACAAGCAGACAGAAAAGCAGTTAAAAATCACAGCCTCACAGGATATGACTAGTCAAATCACTGAGACCTGATAAAATAATATGCTCTCAATAAAAAGTTAGAAAAAAAAAAAAAGAAGAACAGAGAAATTCAATGGGTACAAACTCATAAAGTGTTGATTTGAACAGAAAAATGGACCCAGAGACAACTGGAGAAGACCAGTTATACAAGTTTGAAATTTTATGACTGGTACGGCTGTTTTCAGAAGAAATTTGGTCTTCAGTCGCAGTGTGTCCGATCAAATTTAAATTTATGTTCCTCTGAGGAAATAAATTGCTAGCTTTTGAGATGTGTCTCTGTTCATCTAGGTTCTGTTTTTATTAGAAATGATGTGCATATCAGGACAATGTCATGTTAATTGGAGTGGTACAATTTGGTTGTATCGTTTAAATTCCAATCACACTCACGTGCGGAATCAGAATTGTTATATAATTTTTTTTATGAAGAAGATTATTAGTATAATATTTTTGCAAATATAAAAATTAAAAAATACAAAACTGAAATTTTCATTTCATAGAGAGTACTTAATTAGCAATCCTTTCCCTCTGATGAGTATATTTTTAGTGCAAAATAACAAAACATTAGTAGAGTTTACTGTTAAATGTTAAGTTTTTGTTCCATCCATGAGTATTCTAATAGATGTATGTTTCTGTCTTCCTTAGAGTAATTATGATTATGAGAATATATGAAGAACAAATTCTAGACCTTTCTGCCGGAGGATCATTTACAAACATACAAGTATGCGATGCAACAAGGTTCATCAACGATGCATGTCAAATCTGAGCTATGCCGAATCCTACAAGGACATGACAAGAACCACGCCAAGCCTACGCGAAGCCAATGACGTATACCTCGTTGAAAAGCTCGACGCCTTGTACGAACGAGTGCGTGGTATCTCGAAAATGAAAATATCTCGACATATGTGAGCATTTTGAAATTAAAATTGGTATAGATTAAAACTTTAAATTGCTAAATTTATCTCAAACTTATTGAATTGCCAAAATTAAGAAATGACAATATTAATTGTTAAAATCATTTTAGAATCGCCATAATAGAGACATAAAGATATAAATTGTTGTTGTTATAATTGACAATATTGAGATGTGGTAATATTAATTGCAAAATCTATTTTACATGACTAAATTGCCATAACAAAAGATATGACACTATAGATTATTGTTGTTTTTCATGATGAATTGCTTTGTTTGATAAATATGTATATTTGAGATATGGTGCTTTAATGTCTATATTATTCATGTTAATTGGTTTTGATATATTTTGAAATTATGTCTTGTTTTTAAGTTGTATGATCATCATGTTATGAGCTATTTAATATAAAATATTCGTGTATCATTAAATTTAATTACATTCCTTCAAAGGATGCATGATAATTGAGAATCATATAATTTCATAATTGCTCAAATAGATAAGTAAACAAAATATAATTCCAACCATTCAAATTAATGTAAGATATTAGACAAAATAAACTCTTCAAACTCTCTAATAATTAACTAGATAGTTTCCAAAAGAGAATTCCTAAATTCCAAATATGGTTAGATATGATCTTAATGACTAAAATTATGTAATTATCAATCTTTCCATACTCAAAATCCTCTTTATTATCTTGTTAATCATACCAAGAATTCAACATTCAATTATGGACTATCAAATCTAATATTTAATACCAAATCTTATGAAGATTATGTTAAGGCTATATTTTTCATATGTCTTGACCACATCATGCATCTCATAATTATGACTATATTCCTAATTGCAATATCTAATTTTATGAGAATAATCAATAAATTCTAAATAAGAAAATTGAATTTCCATATCTCATGAGAATCTTGATCGAACAAATAATTTCAATTCCTAAATATCAAATTGAGTATGCAATTGCTAAATTATCCCCTTATGAGAAGAATTTAATTTGATCAAATCAATAATTTCAATTCTCAAATGATAAATCATAGAATAATTATTTTAGTACCCGCGCTACAGTACCCGCACTGTACCCGCACTTCCATAACTGTAAGGTTGCGGTCCCCACAACTACCGATCTAACTAACAATGTTATCGAACCTTCCATTTTGAATTTCAAATGTTCATTTCTCTCCGTTTTTTCCTTTTTCAAAGGCTGATGTCATTTTGAGGCGATTTTTGAGGCGATTTCGAAACTGGAAGCGATTTTGTGTGGTTCTCACAAGTTTAATCGGTGTTTTTGAAATGTGATCAGCTAGATTAATATTGTTTCTTTTTTATTTTGTTTTTGTTCTAGTGAATTAATAATGATATATCGTTTCGTTTCTATTTCATATACACAATCGTGTTTCAATGTTGCTGGATTTTGAGATGTTTGTGACAATTTGATTTGCGAAGATGATGTAATTGTCTATTATGTGTTCAGATATAAATACTTGGTAGTTTAGATATAAATACTTGATGTGTTCAGCTATAAATACTTGGTAGTTGAGATATAAATACTTGATATGTTCAGAAATGAATACTTGATGTGTTCAGAAATAAATACTTGATGTGTTCAGATATAAATACTTGGTTGTTCAGAAATAAATACTTGATGTGTTCAGATATAAATACTTAATGTGTTCAGATATAAATACTTGATCTGTTCAGATACAAAATTCATTTTAATAAACTGGCAGTTACAATTTAAAGTTAAAAAAATTAATAACAACCAATTATTAAAAATAACGTTATATGGTTTAAATTATTTATTTGAAAAATATATAATAAACTTCCGTTGGACCGATTATTATATGAATTCATATAAAACCATAGAGAATACTAATAGTTATAATTAGTGCAACATATATACATATTACCTTTTGTACACATGCAATCCCATGTGATCCATATAACATATACTCCTCAAGATCCAATACAATGTTTGTATAAAAGTTATGTCCTTACCACTTAGTAACCATGCGATCAAGGTTTGGCCTAAGTTTCGTAAAGTTGAGCTCATGTTACCAAAACTCTTGGTTATGATATAGTTTGGACCAGAATTTCATACAAACTAAAGCGTATTAGATCCAACATATCAAAAAGAAGTTCCATGTGATCCATGACATGATGCCTCTTGGTTAAAGGTCTTCAACATTTCAACTCAATACTTTTTTAAGATTCTTATTCATCCAACGTAATATAGATATAAATACTTAGTTCGTAAGTATAAATACCACACCCTTATAGTTATAAATACTTTGTTTCGTAGTATAAATACCGCAAGAATAGATATATAAATATTACCCCGCACATAAGCTAAGTCATATTTTTTGTTGACAATTTTAGTGGTCCTCACATGCCGTTTGATGGTCCCCTAATGCGGGTACGATGCGAGGATTTAAAAAAAAAAGTGCGGGTACGGTTATTTAAGGAAAATTCATATATCATATATGTAGTTCATTGTGTAGATATAAATACTTGTCTTGTATAGATATAAAAACCTCACAATGTTACTATTAATACTTGTAAAACAAATTACATTTTTGGAACGGTTTGTGTGTGTTCCCTAATGCGGGTACGACGCGAGAATTTTTCAAAAAAAGGTGCGAGTACGGTTATTTAAGGAAAATTCATATATCATATATGTAGTTCATTGTATAGTATAAATACTTGTCTTGTATAGATATAAATACTTCACAATGTTACTATTAATACTTGTAAAACAAAATTATAGTTTTGGAACGGTTGTGTGGTTCCCTAATGCGGGTACGACGCGAGCATTTTTCAAAAAAATGCGGGTACGGTTATTTAAGGAAATTCATATATCATGTATGTAGTTCATTGTATAGATATAAATACTTGTCTTGTATAGATTAAATACTTCACATGTTACTATTAATACTTGTAAAACAAAATTATAGTTTTGGAACATTACGGTCCCCCAAACAGTTATGACAGTTTAAGTGCCGGTACAGTGCGGGTACTCAACTGCGGGTACTCATATCAGCTTCCTAAATCATAATGACCAAATTTCAATTAATTGAGTAATGACTCCATTTAACATATCATGCACAATATTAAACTTCTATATTCTTGTGTAGTGCATATATATTAGCTGTAATTGTCATATCTTTTAATCTATGCCTAAGTTGTCTTTTGTGAGGAATGAGTTATGGTGACTACCACATAAACACTCTTATTTTTGGTGACGGTAAGGTCCACCAAATCATTCTGGTAATAAAGGTAAAACTCCTCGAAAGTTTAGAAATTTATATAAGGAATGTGTATTGAACTTCCCTGTGTGATCCCATCTCCATGCTAATTGATCCTGGGGTGATGTAAACGAATTGTACTAATGATGTGAAGAATCTCAGCCCAATCTATCAAATCAAATCCTTCTAGTGGTCGTCTAACTGAACCCTCACCCTTGTGAATTAATAACTTCACTAAAAAGGATGTGTTTATTACTACATTTACTATGTATTATAGGGTAACTAGTAGCTAATGAACATTCCTTATGCCAGATATCAGTCCAAAATCTACATTGTGATTGACTACCTGGTATATACTGTACACTAATAGAACAATAATTTCTAAACTAGAGATATCTTTCTAGAATGGA
The DNA here is from genome assembly GCA_025461045.1 of Carex parvula. Taxonomy (NCBI): domain Eukaryota; kingdom Viridiplantae; phylum Streptophyta; class Magnoliopsida; order Poales; family Cyperaceae; genus Carex; species Carex parvula. Next base: position 18,513 of record JAJGRW010001680.1, on the reverse strand, counting down.
GATGAAGGAGTGTTATGCTCAATATATTTATTTATGATAATGGTTTTCCAAGTAGCATGGTAATTATTATTTTTAAACCTCCACCACCATTTTAATAATAATGCACTATTCATATCTTTAAGATTTAAGACCCCCATTCCTCCAAATTGTTTAGCTAAGCATACATTTTCCTAACTCACTAAAGCATATTTTCCTTTTTTCTGTTCCTTGCCATAAGAACCTCCTTCTAATTTTATCTATTTGATGAAGTACAGTAACTGAAATTTTAAATACTAATAGAGCATATAAAGGGATGGAGAATAAGACTAAATTCACTAAGGTAATCCTACCACCTATAGAAAGAAGTTGACTTTGTCAACTAGGTAGTCTGGCTTCAATTTTATCTACTAAAAATTGCCAATTACTAACCGCAAGTTTTTTAATGTGTAAAGGAAGACTTAAGTATTTGATAGAGAATTTGCCCCATTGACACCTAAACAATTAATTTAAAATGGGATTCGGAAATTTTTTTAGAAAGGACGATTAAGATAACAATTATATGCGCTTAAGCTTAATTAATTTCCTGTTTAAAAAATCTTAGATCTTATTTGGAAATCCAATACAAAAAATTGTAAATATGTAATGTTAGAAAACGCTTCACATTAGTATAAACATCATATTTTCTTATGAGAAGAGTTCAAATGTATTTATTTTTTGTGTCTCCATCATATTTTTTTTCTAATAACAAAATTAAAAAACTTAAACTTTAAAATAAAGTGCTAGATGGGATTTATTCTATTTTCTCTACATACAAAAAATTATCACTTTTCAATTTTGACTTTATATGAATCAATAAGTTGCACAATTAACGCTCATAATTTATCCACATCGGTGTATTTTTGCAAGCTCTTAATACTAATGAAAACAAAATTGAAATGTCATGAAATTTTACGTATGCTTAAAAAATGATATAGATTATGTCTATCGTTTTTTATTTAAATATTTAAGTTTTAAATTTTAAATTATTATATTATAAAAATAAAGACTTTGAACTCTCTTTTTGAGTATCAAATTCTAAACGCATTGTAGATTGAATTTCTTGTTTACAATTTTTAGTAAAGATTGAAAATCAAGCCATTCAACTATTTAATATCTACAAAAAAAATTTCTATGTAGATTTCAAATCTATAACTGATAATATTTTTTGTTTAAAATTTGCCACTTGAGTAGTCAAGTTGGTATCTTCCGAACACTTTCAAAATGTAACATGCTTGCTTTGACAGCTTCTACCAGTTTAAAAAAAATAAAAAAAATGTAACATGCTAGTTGTGTTGAGACGGATTCAGAGTAGTTCGGAATTTGGAATCTTACTGACTTTTTTCTGACTGTATTATACAATTTAATGTCTCAATTGTTGTACCAAATATGTAATTGTAATATTCTGAAGTTTTCTAACTGAGACTGATGATGAAGTATCTAAAATTGATAATTTTTAGTTCTGAATCAAACAAATTAACAGTAACGTGGAGCCAATAGAGTTTAGAGGGAGACACTTATCTATTTGTGATCTAAAATTATTTCCAAATATTCCTTTTGTCATATTATTTAAATGTTTTTTATGAAAGTATACTTATATTTAAAATAATTATACAATTATGTACTCTAAAAATTTGCCTCATTCTATTCTACCGTCATCGATTCGATTTATTTCTATTTTCTGACTCTGTCACTGATTCATCTGACTCCGCACTGATTCGATTTAACAACTTGGACACAAGGAGTCGGATCAAAAGCTAGCAGCCAGAATATGGACCAAGTAAATTAAAAGAAAACTCAATCCAACACACATCACAATCCATCCAGAAAAGAGAATACTAGAGGATCTGAAGTAAAGGAAAGAAAGAGCATGTCAGTATCATCAAATATTCGTTTGTATAGGCCTTCTAAAGTGCACCAAGCTGGGTGGTGGTAGGGTCAGTAGCTATTAGCTAAAGTGTCATCTCATCATCTTCTCCTATTCCTCTATACAAAGAATTTTTTATTGACAGAAATTAATATAAAATAATATAAAATATTAGAAATGACTACTTAATTTATATGTCATAGATAAACCTTAAAAAAAAAAGTTGGTTTGATTCTCTGGAGCTGAATTTTTATTAGATTCATTAAATTCATCACACTCCAGTGACACCACAACGTTATCAGAACAATTCAAGCATTGGAGCCGAGATAAAATTCGGATCCATTGTTTGGAGTCCAATATTTTTTAAGATTCCATCTATGTATTAAAATTTTGGAGCAATCATTCTAACATTTTATATTAATTTATATGAATTTCTAAAGATAAAAAAGTATACTCTATATATAATCTTTGTGTGATTGAGATTCATCGGGCCTGCCCTTTTAAAGCTAAATCATCTTACCGGACAGTTGGGGACCTCCCCCAATTTGAGCGGTACAGATCTTGTTGAGGTTTAAAGAGAGGTCTCCTCTCCTCTTTTGCCGAAATTTTTATTTATAACATTTTAAAAAATAAATTAATAAAATAACCATCAATTCTGGTCAATTGTAATCTAACACGGCCGCAGAACACCGGAGCGGACCCATCTGGGGGGGCCGCAGAATACCGGAGCGGACCTCCATATGGGTCCGCAGAATGCCGGAGCGGTCCCGGGTCCGCAGAATGCCGGAGCGGACCCTGGTCTTTATATCCCGAAAATGACAGCGAAATTTCATTCCACACTCTCACACCTTCTCTCTCCTCTGTTAGCTCTCTGATCTATAAGTTTTTTCTCTCTTCTTTTAAATTTTATTTTTATTTCAGTAGATTAATAATTAATTAGTTAATTTTTAATGTAGGTATTTTCTGTATTGAATTGAAAAAATGGCTCTTATGGTCATCATCTACACTGGTGGTGATGTTTTAACAGGTCATAATGGGGTTTACTATAGTATTGACCCTGTTCCTGTGATCCGGGATTGTCGGGTACTGATTATGTGGGACTTAATCAAATATATGTCAGAATTTGGGGTTGGATCAGGGTCAGTATGACCTTAAAATGTGATGCCAACATTAGCATGCTGACTAGTTCGGCACAAACCTGGTTCCAACTATTTCTAATTCAAAATGAGGGAGTCTGGCAGGTATTGTACAACCAAACCATGAGTTTTTCTGGGGGTGCATACAAGATAATTGACCTATATGTGGAGGTTATTAGAGCCCGGCGTTCCAATCCAGTTATGAGGTTAATCCAGGGTCGTAGACGGGGTAACTCATCCTGTTCCAGTCCGTCCCCTGCCAATTGACCAACCATCCAGTAGTCGGGCCCCAGTTCAGAGGGACCGACCCTCCAGTAGTCGGGCCTCCCGTCGGGTCCCATCCCAGACTGACCAGCCTTCATCTAGTCGGACCGCTCATTGGGGTCAAACTTGTGATCCGGATGAAACCGATGAAGAAGTGGATCCGAAAATACTAGAGGCAGAGGAAAATTGGGTTGATAGTGATCCTGAGGGTATGAGCAATCGGTCTGACGAGGAAGATACCGGGCCTGTGCTCGGACTACCAAGGACTTTCAAGATGGATCGCGGGTTTCAGCACCCGATTCATGCTTTCAACGACACATCAGGGTTTATGGAAGCAAATTCAGGTTTGTGGGGAAGGAGGGCAGAGTATGAGAATGAATTGTCTGAGGGTCAAACATATGACTCAAAAGAGACAATGAAGAGCGCAATTGCCAGGTTTCACATCCTTTGCAACAAAGAGATAACGAATACGCACAGTGACCGCACAAGAATTAGATTCAAGTGCTAGGACAGTTACTGTGGGTGGTACATACTCGCAAAGGCCACCGATTATGGAACACAATGGCGTGTCTCCAAGTGCCCAACACAACATTCATGCCACGCGGATGCGACAAGAACAGATCACGCCCAGTTGTCGACTACTATGGTTGCCGAGTGTATATCCGCTCATATGAGGAACGATGTCGACTTGAGTATTCAAGCTGTTCGGATTGCTGTTGCTGAAAGGTACAACAGTCAGATACCGGCGTACAACAAACTGTGGCGTGGCCGTGAGTTGGCAATAGCCCGTCAATTTGGTAGTTGGGAGGGGTCATACTCTCTTGTAGTTCCATTGTTGGAGGCAATCAAAAGAAGCAACCCAGATACTATATTGTTCCTTCATTTTTTACGTCATTTCATTACCAATCAAAAATTAACTTATTTTTTAAATTTATTGACAGAAACATTGTTTAAGGTGACTCATATCCCACTGGTAGACCTGGACCATGGAAGTATTTTCATAGGGTGGCTAGGCATTTGGACCTTGCATAGCTGCTTTTCAACATATCAAACCGGTCATCACCGTTGATGCATGTTTCCTGTCAGGCCGGTATAAATGTAACTAATTTGATTGTTTCTACTTATTTATTTTAGTTGATTTCAGCTCTTACGAAATTAATTTGATTGTTTTACCACAGGCAAGCTGTTGATTGCAACCGAGTACGATGCTGAAAACCAGCTCATCCCGTTGGTTTTTTCACTGGTAGAATCAGAGAGTTATGACGATTGTGCGTGGTTCATGAAATGGTTGCGCCATAATGTAATCCGCTCCAGATTCAGTGTGGTCATCACTGATAGGGGAAAGGTATCAAGAATGTGTTCAGACAAGATGATATGGGATGGAATGAGGAGGGATGGTGATCAATGTGTTCACCGTCTTTGTGCTACTCACATAGCCGAGAACATGAAGAGAACGGTTGCAGTGATAAGGCAATCCGTTTTTTTAAAATATGTGTGGCTAAGAGGAAGATGAGGAGATACGAGCAAAGAATGCAAGCAATGGGGCAGGCATGTGACATTGCCCTCAATTGGCTGGACGTGTGGGTAAATATTTGGATCAAGATGAGAACGAGTGCCCCAAACCATGGAAGATATTCCAAGCACTGGACGGTGGTTACCGTTAGGGCATCATGACTACAAACGGGTCCGAGTCGCTTAATAATGTCTTTCAGGTCCTCTCGTAAGTTACTGGTTGTAGCAATAATTGAAGACACATTTTACAAATGTATGACATGGTTTGCGTAAAGGAGGGCCAAAGCGGAATGGGAAGGCAGTCAAGGTCAACATTCTCGTGTCGTGTGCATCAGGTATTTTTATTTGTAGTTCTTTCTTCATAATTTTTAATGAACTTTGTTGAAAAAAATCTGACTCTTCATTATTTTTTAATTTTTCGTAGCTGATCAACAAACGGTTCGAGAGGTCCGATAAAATGAAGACGCTGGAGGGCTTTGGAAACAACAACGAGTTTGAGGTAACCTTCATACAGGAGAGAGTTCACGCTTTCATACCTGACGATTCTGGCCGGTTTACTAAGGCCAATTACAAATACACGGTCATAATCGCAGATGATGCCACGGTAACTTGCACGTGCCAGAAGCCTCAATTGGAGAGAATACCGTGCTCTCATGTTCTGTCCGTGTGTCGTCTCCGAGGTATCGACCCTGGCGTCTTTGTAAGTCACTACTATCACATCCATACACTGATCAACACCACATGGAGCGCTCAATGGCATGTGTATGAAAATCAGTCGGAATGGCCTCAACACGATGGGCCAGTCCTTGTTCCAGAGGATAAAAATATTTCTGTGGGCAGAAGACAGCACAACCGAATTCCGATGTGGATGGACGTTCTAAATAACAGGAGAAGAGGACACCAAGCCGGCCGAGATACACAAGAAAGACAAAACAGAGCTGCTCGAGCTGCACGAGATTGAGAGTTAATGTTGCTTTTTTAATTGTACTCGTAAAAATGTTGTTTATTTTCGGTTAATTAGACGTATTTGTAATTTCTGATAACATTAGCATTGTTCTATTGTATGCTTCTTTATATGGCTCCTTGTTCTATTGTAATGTTTCTTTGATCAAACAAACGACGAACAACAATTTCAGATTAAACGACATTTCAAACAGAAGTAATTATACACAACTTCCAGTACAAACTTTACATTTTGATAAAAACTTCCAAAACAAAATCATAATTAACTTCAGATTAAAAAGAAAAAACAAGAGGGCCTAGGGTCCGCTCCGGCATTCTGCGGACCCATATGGGGGTCCGCTCCGGCATTCTGCGGCCTCCCCCAAATGGGTCCGCTCCAGTTTATGCGGCCGTGTTAGATTTAGAATTGACCGAAATCGATGGTTATTTATTAATTTCTTTATTTAAAATGTTATAAATAAAAATTTCGGCCTCTTTTGAGTCTTTGACGAGTACATGTCACTAATTAAGTCAGAAGTTGAAAACTGTACCAAACTATGGTCCAGTTTGGCATCTTTTGTACAATCATTGAGGGATGCAAAAGCAAGTCAGCGTTGAAATTTCAGATCATTAATTACTTTCATAATTTTGCTGTTTACCTGTTTCCCACAAATATCTTGTTTAATTGGCCTGTTTCATTTTTTTTAAATAATTAATAGTTCTTTCCATAAAAGCTCGGCGCATTAGGAAAATCAGTATTGTATTCAAATATTTTATTTGCACAATTATTTTTTACTATGTGTGTAGACTGTAGAGCATCGACATTGGTAGTTTTATTTCAATTACAAATCATAGGTAGCAATGAATTTGCAATTTCAATAATGTATGATAATTTCAAAAAAGACAGATTTATTTTTAAAACGCCATGTTGACAAAAATATTAATTCATATTTATTCATCTCTTACAGAAATTAATTTCTAAAACGTATGAGAATTTTTTTCTAATTTCTGAACGCTAAAAGCAATCAAAATTAATTGTATAATTTAACTTATATATAATATATATATATATATATATATATATAAGTTAAATTATACAATTAATTTTGATTGCTTTTAGCGTTCAGAAATTAGAAAAAAATTCTCATACGTTTTTAGAAATTAATTTCTGTAGAGATGAATAAATATGAATTAATATTTTTGTCAACATGGCGTTTTAAAAATAAATCTGTCCTTTTTATGAAATTATCATACATTATTGAAATTGCAAATTTCATTGCTACCTATGATTTGTAATTGAAATAAAACTACCAATGTCGATGCTCTACAGTCTACACACATAGTAAAAATAATTTGTTGCAAATAAATATTTGAATACAATACCTGATTTTCCTAATGCGCCGAGCTTTTATGGAAAGAACTATTAATTATTTAAAAAAAATGAAACAGGCCAATTAAACAAGATATTTGTGGGAAACAGGTAAACAGCAAAATTATGAAAGTAATTAATGATCTGAAATTTCAACGCTGACTTGCTTTTGCATCCCTCAATGATTGTACAAAAGATGCCAAACTGGACCATAGTTTGGTACAGTTTTCAACTTCTGACTTAATTAGTGACATGTACTCGTCAAAGACTCAAAAGAGGCCGAAATTTTTATTTATAACATTTTAAATAAAGAAATTAATAAATAACCATCGATTTCGGTCAATTCTAAATCTAACACGGCCGCATAACACTGGAGCGGACCCATTTGGGGGAGGCCGCAGAATGCCGGAGCGGACCCCCATATGGGTCCGCAGAATGCCGGAGCGGACCCTATGCCGGAGCGGCCCCTCTTGTTTTTCTTTTTAATTGAAGTTAATTATGATTTTGTTTTGGAAGTTTTTATCAAAATGTAAAGTTGTACTGGAAGTTGTGTATAATTACTTCTGTTTGAAATGTCGTTTAATCTGAAATTGTTGTTCGTCGTTTGTTTGATCAAAAGAAACATTACAATAGAACAAGGAGCCATATAAAGAAGCATACAATAGAACCATGCTAATGTTATCAGAAATTACAAATACGTCTAATTAACGAAATCAAAAACCCATTTTTACGAGTACAATAAAAAAGCAACATATTAACTCTCAATCTCGTGCAGCTCGAGCAGCTCTGTTTGTCTTTCTTGTGTATCTCGGCCGGCGTGGTGTCCTCTTCTCCTGTTATTTAGAACGTCCCATCCACATCGGAATTCGCTGTGCTGTCTTCTGCCCACAGAAATATTTTTATCCTCTGGAACAAGGACTGGCCCATCGTGTTGATGCCATTCGACTGATTTTCATACATTATGCCATTGAGCGCTCCATGTGGTGTTGATCAGTGTATGGATGTGATAGTAGTGACTTACAAAGACGCCAGGGTCGATACCTCGGAGATGACACACGGACAGAACACGAGAGCACGGTATTCTCTCCAATTGAGGCTTCTGGCACGTGCAAGTTACCGTGGCATCATCTGCGATTATGACCGTGTATTTGTAATTGGCCTTAGTAAACCGGCCAGAATCGTCAGGTATGACAAGCGTGAACTCTCTCCTGTATGAAGGTTACCTCAAACTCGTTGTTGTTTCCAAAGCCCTCCAGCGTCTTCATTTTATCGGACCTCTCGAACCGTTTGTTGATCAGCTACGAAAAATTAAAAAATAATGAAGAGTCAGATTTTTTTCAACAAAGTTCATTAAAATTATGAAGAAAGAACTACAAATAAAAATACCTGATGCACACGACACGAGAATTGTTGACCTTGACTGCCTTCCATTCCGCTTTGGCCCTCCTTTACGCAAACCATGTCAATACATTTGTAAAATGTGTCTTCAATTATTGCTACAACCAGTAACTACGAGAGGACCATGAAGACATTATTAAGCGACTCGGACCCGTTTGTAGTCATGATGCCCCAACGGTAACAACCGTCCAGTGCTTGGAATATCTTCCATGGTTTGGGGCACTCGTTCTCATCTTGATCCAAAATAGTTACCTCACACCGTCCACCAATTGAGGGCAATGTCACATGCCTGCCCCATTGCTTGCATTCTTTGCTCGTATCTCCCTCATCTTCCTCTTAGCCACACATATTTAAAAAAAAACGGATTGCCTTATCACTGCAACCGTTCTTCTTCATGTTCTCGGCTATGTGAGTAGCACAAGACGGTGAACACATTGAGCATCCATCCTCCGCATTCCATCCCCATATCATCTTGTCTGAACACCTTCTTGATACCCTTTCCCCTACCGCAGTGATGACACACATGAATCTGGAGCGGATTACATTATGGCGCAACCATTTCATGAACCACGCACAATCGTCAATAACTCTCTGATTCTACCAGTGAAAAACCAACGGGATGAGCTGGTTTTCAGCATCGTACTCGGTTGCAATCAACAGCTTGCCTGTGGTAACACAATCAAATTAATTTCGTAAGAGCTGAAATCAACTAAAATAATAAAGTAGAAACAATCAAATTAGTTACATTTATACCGGCCCTGACAGGAAACATGCATCAACGTGATGACCCGGTTTGATATGTTGAAAAGCAGCTATGCAAGGTCCAAATGCCTAGCCACCCTATGAAAATACTTCCATGGTCCAGGTCTACCAGTGGGATATGAGTCACCTTAAACATGTTTCTGTCCAATAAATTTAAAAAAATAAGTGTTAATTTTTGATTGGTAATGAAAATGACGTAAAAAATGAAGGAACAATATAGTATCTGGGTTGCTTCTTTTGATTGCCTCCAACAATGAACTACAAGAGAGTATGACCCCCTCCCAACTACCAAATTGACGGGCTATGTGCCAACTCACGGCCACGCCACAGTTTGTTGTACGCCGGTATCTGACTGTGGTACCCTTTCAGCAACAGCAATCCGAACAGCTTGAATACTCAAGTCGACATCGTTCCTCATATGAGCGGATACACTCGGGCACCATAGTAGTCGACCACTGGGCGTGATCTGTTCTTGTCGCATCCGCGTGGCTAATGAATGTGTGTGTTGGGCACTTGGAGACCCGCCATTGTGTTCCATAATCGGTGGCCTTTGCGAGTATGTACCACCCACAGTAATGTCCTAGCACTTGAATCTAATTCTTGTGCGGTCACTGTGCGTATTCGTTATCTCTTGTTGCAAAGGATGTGAAACTGGCAATTGCGCTCTTCATTGTCTCTTTGAGTCATATGTTTGACCCCAGACAATTCATTCTCATACTCTGCCCTCCTTCCCCACAAACCTGGAATTTGCTTCCATAAACCCTGCTGTGTGTTGAAAGCATGCAACTCGGGTGCTGACAACCCGCGATCCATCTTGAAAGTCCTTGGTAGTCCGAGCACAGGCCCGGTATCTTCCTCGTCAGACCGATTGCTCATACCCTCAGGATCACTATCAACCCAATTTTCCTCTGCCTCTAGTATTTTCGGATCCACTTCTTCATCGGTTTCATCCGGATCACAAGTTTGACCCCAATGAGCGGTCCGACTAGATGAAGGCTGGTCAGTCTGGGATGGGACCCGACGGGAGGCCCGACTACTGGAGGGTCGGTCCCTCTGAACTGGGGCCCGACTACTGGATGGTTGGTCAATTTGGACAGGGGACGGACTGGAACCGGATGAGTTACCCCGTCTACGACCCTGGATTAACCTCATAACTGGATTGGAACGCCGGGCTCTAATAACCTCCACATAGGTCAATTATCTTGTATGCACCCCAGAAAAACTCATGGTTTGGTTGTACAATACCTGCCAGACTCCCTCATTTTGAATTAGAAATAGTGGGAACCAGGTTGTGCCGAACTAGTCAGCATGCTAATTTTGGCATCAATTTAAGGTCATACTGACCCTGATCCAACCCCAAATTCTGACATATATTTGATTTAAGTCCCACATAATCAGTACCCGACAATACCGGGATCACAGTAACAGGTTCAATACTATAGTAAACCCCATTAGGACCTGTTAAAACATCACCACCAGTGTAGATGGATACCATAGAGCCATTTTTTCAATTCATACAGAAAATACCTACAATTAAAATTAACTAAATTAATTATTAATCTACTGAAATAAAAATAAAATTTAAAAGAAGAGAGAAAAAACTTATAGATCAGAGAGCTAACCCAGGAGAGAGAAGGTTGTGAGAGTGTGAAATTAAATTTCGCTGCTCATTTTAGGGCTATAAAGACAGAGGTCCGCTCCGGCATTCTGCGGACCCGGGACCGCTCCGGCATTCTGCGGACCCATATGGAGGTCCGCTCCGGTATTCTGCGGCCTCCCCCAGATGGGTCCGCTCCGGTGTTCTGCGGCCGTGTTAGATTTACAATTGACCAGAATTGATGGTTATTTTATTAATTTATTTTTTTAAAATGTTATAAATAAAAATTTCGGCAAAAGAGAGAGGAGACCTCTCTTTAAACCTCAACAAGATCTGTACCGCTCAAATTGGGGAGGTCCCCAACTGTCCGGTAAGATGATTTTAGCTTTAAAAGGGCAGGCCCGATGAATCTCAATCACACAAAGATTATATAGAGTATACTTTTTTATCTTTAGAAATTCATATAAATTATATAAAATGTAGAATGATTGCTCCAAAATTTTAATACATAGATGGAATCTTAAAAAATATTGGACTCCAAACAATGGATCCGAATTTTTATCTCGGCTCCAATGCTTGAATTGTTCTGATAACGTTGTGGTGTCACTGGAGTGTGATGAATTTAATGAATCTTAATAAAAATTCAGCTCCAGAGAATCAACCAACTTTTTTTTTTTAAGGTTTTATCTATGACATATAAAATTTAATGTAGTCATTTCTAATATTTTATATTATTTTATATTAATTTCTGTCAATAAAAAATTCTTTGTATAGAGGAATAGGAGAAGATGATGAGATGACACTTTAGCTAATAGCTACTGACCCTACCACCACCCAGCTTGGTGCACTTTAGAAGGCCTATACAAACGAATATTTGATGATACTGACATGCTCTTTCTTTCCTTTACTTCAGATCCTCTAGTATTCTCTTTTCTGGATGGATTTGTGATGTGTGTTGGATTGAGTTTTCTTTAATTTACTTGGTCCATATTCTGGCTGCTAGCTTTTGATCCGACTCCTTGTGTCCAAGTTGTTAAATCGAATCAGTGCGGAGTCAGATGAATCAGTGACAGAGTCAGAAAATAGAATAAATCGAATCGATGACGGTAGAATAGAATGAGGCAAATTTTTAGAGTACATAATTGTATAATTATTTTAAATATAAGTATACTTTCATAAAAACATTTAAATAATATGACAAAAGGATATATTTTGGAAATAATTTTAGATCACAAATAGATAAGTGTCTCCCTCTAAACTCTATTGGCTCCACGTTACTGTTAATTTGTTTGATTCAGAACTAAAAATTATCAATTTTAGATACTTCATCATCAGTCTCAGTTAGAAAACTTCAGAATATTACAATTACATATTTGGTACAACAATTTGAGACATTAAATTGTATATAATACAGTCAGAAAAAAGTCAAGTAAGATTCCAAATTCCGAACTACTCTGAATCCGTCTCAACACAACTAGCATGTTACATTTTTTTTTATTTTTTTTAAACTTGGTAGAAGCTGTCAAAGCAAGCATGTTACATTTTGAAAGTGTTCGGAAGATACCCAACTTGACTACTCAAGTGGCAAATTTTAAACAAAAAATATTATCAGTTATAGATTTGAAATCTACATAGAAATTTTTTTTTGTAGATATTAAATAGTTGAATGGCTTGATTTTCAATCTTTACTTAAAAATTGTAAACAAAAATTCAATCTACAATGCGTTTAGAATTTGATACTCAAAAAGAGGTTCAAATGTCTTTATTTTTATAATATAATAATTTAAAATTTAAAACTTAAATATTTAAATAAAACCGATAGACATAATCTATATCATTTTTTTAAGCATACGTAAAATTTCATGACATTTCAATTTTGTTTTCATTAGTATTAAGAGCTTGCAAAAATACACCGATGTGGATAAATTATGAGCGTTAATTGTGCAACTTATTGATTCATATAAAGTCAAAATTGAAAAGTGATAATTTTTTTGTATGTAGAGAAAATAGAATAAATCCCATCTAGCACTTTTATTTTAAAGTTTAAGTTTTTTAATTTTTGTTATTAGAAAAAAAATATGGAGACACAAAAAATAAATACATTTGAACTCTTCTCATAAGAAAATATGATGTTTATACTAATGTGAAGCGTTTTCTAACATTACATATTTACAATTTTTTGTATTGGATTTCCAAATAAGATCTAAGATTTTTTAAACAGGAAATTAATTAAGCTTAAGCGCATATAATTGTTATCTTAATCGTCCTTTTCTAAAAAATTTTCCGAATCCCATTTTAAATCAATTGTTTAGGTGTCAATGGGGCAAATTCCCTATCAAATACTTAGGTCTTCCTTTACACATTAAAAAACTTGCGGTTAGTGATTGGCAATTTTTAGTAGATAAAATTGAAGCCAGACTACCTAGTTGACAAAGTCAACTTCTTTCTATAGGTGGGAGGATTACCTTAGTGAATTTAGCCTTCCTCCATCCCTTTATATGCTCTATTAGTATTTAAAATTTCAATTACTGTACTTCATCAAATAGATAAATTAGAAGGAGGTTCTTATGGTAAGGAACAGAAAAAAGGAAAATATGCTTTAATGAGTTGGGAAAATGTATGTTTAGCTAAAATTTGAGGAATGGGGTCTTAGATCTTAAAGATATGAACAGTGCGTTATTATTAAAATAGTGGTGGAGGTTTAAAATAATAATTACCATGCTACTTGGAAAACCATTATCATATATAAATATATTGAGCATAACACTCCTTCCTCTCCATTCTGGAAAGATATATCTAGTTTAGAAAATATTGGTTCTATTAGTGTACAGTATATACCAGGTAGTCAATCACAATGTAGATTTTGGACTGATATCTGGCATAAGGAATGTTCATTAGCTACTAGTTACCCTATAATACATAGTAAATGTAGTAATAAACACATCCTTTTTAGTGAAGTTATTAATTCACAAGGGCTGAGGGTTCAGTTTAGACGACCACTAGAAGGATTTGATTTGATAGATTGGGCTGAGATTCTTCACATCATTAGTACAATTTCGTTTACATCACCCCAGGATCAATTAGCATGGAGATGGGATCACACAGGGAAGTTCAATACACATTCCTTATATAAATTTCTAAACTTTCGAGGAGTTTTACCTTTATTACCAGAACTGATTTGGTGGACCTTACCCGTACCACCAAAAATAAGAGTGTTTATGTGGTTAGTCACCATAACTCATTCCTCACAAAACAACTTAGGCATAGATTAAAAGATATGACAATTACAGCTAATATATATGCACTACACAAGAATATAGAAGTTTAATATTGTGCATGATATGTTAAATGGAGTCATCTACTCAATTTAATTGAAATTTGGTCATTATGATTTAGGAAGCTGATATGAGTACCCGCAGTTGAGTACCCGCACTGTACCGGCACTTAAACTGTCATAACTGTTTGTGGGGACCGTAACCGTTCCAAAACTATAATTTTGTTTTACAAGTATTAATAGTAACATTGTGAAGTATTTATATCTATACAAGACAAGTATTTATATCTATACAATGAACTACATACATGATATATGAATTTTCCTTAAATAACCGTACCCGCACTTTTTTTTGAAAAATGCTCGCGTCGTACCCGCATTAGGGAACCACACAACCGTTCCAAACTATAATTTTGTTTACAAGTATTAATAGTAACATTGTGAAGTATTTATATCTATACACGACAAGTATTTATATCTATACAATGAACTACATATATGATATATGAATTTTTCTTAAATAACCGTACTCGCACATTTTTTTGAAAAATCCTCGCGTCGTACCCGCATTAGGGGACCACACAACCGTTCTAAAAATATAATTTTGTTTTACAAGTATTAATAGTAACATTGTGAGGTTTTTTTATCTATACAAGACAAGTATTTATATCTACACAATGAACTACATATATGATATATGAATTTTTCTTAAATAACCGTACCCGCACCTTTTTTATTTTAAATCCTCGCATCGTACCCGCATTAGGGGACCACTCAAACGGCATGTGAGGACCACTAAAATTGTCAACAAAAAATATTGACTTAGCTTATGTGCGGGTAATATTTATATATCTATTCTTGCGGTATTTATACTTACGAAACAAAGTATTTATAACTATAAGGATGTGGTATTTATACTTACGAACTAAAGTATTTATATCTATATTACGTTGGATGAATAAGAATCTTAAAAAAGTATTTGAGTTGAAATGTTGAAGACCTTTAACCAAGAGGCATCATGTCATGGATCACATGGAACTTCTTTTTTGATATGTTGGATCTAATACGCTTTAGTTTGTATGAAATTCTGGTCCAAACTATATCATAACCAAGAGTTTTGGTAACATGAGCTCAACTTTACGAAACTTAGGCCAAACCTTGATCGCATGGTTACTAAGTGGTAAGGACATAACTTTTATACAAACATTGTATTGGATCTTGAGGAGTATATGTTATATGGATCACATGGGATTGCATGTGTACAAAAGGTAATATGTATATATGTTGCACTAATTGTATCTATTAGTATTCTCTATGGTTTTATATGAATTCATATAAATAATCGGTCCAACGGAAGTTTATTATATATTTTTCAAATAAATAATTTAAACCATATAACGTTATTTTTAATAATTGGTTGTTATTAATTTTTTTAACTTTAAATTGTAACTGCCAGTTTATTAAAATGAATTTTGTATCTGAACAGATCAAGTATTTATATCTGAACACATTAAGTATTTATATCTGAACACATCAAGTATTTATTTCTGAACAACCAAGTATTTATATCTGAACACATCAAGTATTTATTTCTGAACACATCAAGTATTCATTTCTGAACATATCAAGTATTTATATCTCAACTACCAAGTATTTATAGCTGAACACATCAAGTATTTATATCTAAACTACCAAGTATTTATATCTGAACACATAATAGACAATTACATCATCTTCGCAAATCAAATTGTCACAAACATCTCAAAATCCAGCAACATTGAAACACGATTGTGTATATGAAATAGAAACGAAACGATATATCATTATTAATTCACTAGAACAAAAACAAAATAAAAAAGAAACAATATTAATCTAGCTGATCACATTTCAAAAACACCGATTAAACTTGTGAGAACCACACAAAATCGCTTCCAGTTTCGAAATCGCCTCAAAAATCGCCTCAAAATGACATCAGCCTTTGAAAAAGGAAAAAACGGAGAGAAATGAACATTTGAAATTCAAAATGGAAGGTTCGATAACATTGTTAGTTAGATCGGTAGTTGTGGGGACCGCAACCTTACAGTTATGGAAGTGCGGGTACAGTGCGGGTACTGTAGCGCGGGTACTAAAATAATTATTCTATGATTTATCATTTGAGAATTGAAATTATTGATTTGATCAAATTAAATTCTTCTCATAAGGGGATAATTTAGCAATTGCATACTCAATTTGATATTTAGGAATTGAAATTATTTGTTCGATCAAGATTCTCATGAGATATGGAAATTCAATTTTCTTATTTAGAATTTGATTATTCTCATAAAATTAGATATTGCAATTAGGAATATAGTCATAATTATGAGATGCATGATGTGGTCAAGACATATGAAAAATATAGCCTTAACATAATCTTCATAAGATTTGGTATTAAATATTAGATTTGATAGTCCATAATTGAATGTTGAATTCTTGGTATGATTAACAAGATAATAAAGAGGATTTTGAGTATGGAAAGATTGATAATTACATAATTTTAGTCATTAAGATCATATCTAACCATATTTGGAATTTAGGAATTCTCTTTTGGAAACTATCTAGTTAATTATTAGAGAGTTTGAAGAGTTTATTTTGTCTAATATCTTACATTAATTTGAATGGTTGGAATTATATTTTGTTTACTTATCTATTTGAGCAATTATGAAATTATATGATTCTCAATTATCATGCATCCTTTGAAGGAATGTAATTAAATTTAATGATACACGAATATTTTATATTAAATAGCTCATAACATGATGATCATACAACTTAAAAACAAGACATAATTTCAAAATATATCAAAACCAATTAACATGAATAATATAGACATTAAAGCACCATATCTCAAATATACATATTTATCAAACAAAGCAATTCATCATGAACAACAACAATAATCTATAGTGTCATATCTTTTGTTATGGCAATTTAGTCATGTAAAATAGATTTTGCAATTAATATTACCACATCTCAATATTGTCTATAACAACAACAATTTATATCTTTATGTCTCTATTATGGCGATTCTAAAATGATTTTAACAATTAATATTGTCATTTCTTAATTTTGCCAATTCAATAAGTTTGAGATAAATTTAGCAATTTAAAGTTTTAATCTATACCAATTTAAATTTCAAAATACTCACATATGTCGAGATATTTTCATTTTCGAGATATCACGCACTCGTTCGTACGAGGCGTCGAGCTTTTCAACGAGGTAAACGTCATTGGCTTCGCGTAGGCTTGGCGTGGTTCTTGTCGTGTCCTTGTAGGATTCGGCATAGCTCAGATTTGACATGCATCGTTGATGAACCTTGTTGCATCGCATACTTGTATGTTTGTAAATGATCCTCCGGCAGAAAGGTCTAGAATTTGTTCTTCATATATTCTCATAATCATAATTACTCTAAGGAAGACAGAAACATACATCTATTAGAATACTCATGGATGGAACAAAAACTTAACATTTAACAGTAAACTCTACTAATGTTTTGTTATTTTGCACTAAAAATATACTCATCAGAGGGAAAGGATTGCTAATTAAGTACTCTCTATGAAATGAAAATTTCAGTTTTGTATTTTTTAATTTTTATATTTGCAAAAATATTATACTAATAATCTTCTTCATAAAAAAAATTATATAACAATTCTGATTCCGCACGTGAGTGTGATTGGAATTTAAACGATACAACCAAATTGTACCACTCCAATTAACATGACATTGTCCTGATATGCACATCATTTCTAATAAAAACAGAACCTAGATGAACAGAGACACATCTCAAAAGCTAGCAATTTATTTCCTCAGAGGAACATAAATTTAAATTTGATCGGACACACTGCGACTGAAGACCAAATTTCTTCTGAAAACAGCCGTACCAGTCATAAAATTTCAAACTTGTATAACTGGTCTTCTCCAGTTGTCTCTGGGTCCATTTTTCTGTTCAAATCAACACTTTATGAGTTTGTACCCATTGAATTTCTCTGTTCTTCTTTTTTTTTTTTTTCTAACTTTTTATTGAGAGCATATTATTTTATCAGGTCTCAGTGATTTGACTAGTCATATCCTGTGAGGCTGTGATTTTTAACTGCTTTTCTGTCTGCTTGTCTTTTGAATTTTACAAATATATATCCATATTTTATTTTAGTATTTTAACTTCTACGTGCTTCTTTTCTTAATTACTATTTTTTAATTTTAGATATTGAATTATTGTTATTTGGCTGAATTTAGAGGAAATTGAATCACTGCAGCATCAGAAAAGCAGAACCTGCTTGCAGTCTCTCTTTTATTGAGCTGTCAATTCAAATGATTTTGATCTATTATCAGATACCTGAATTA
>JAJGRW010001679.1:0-41464 GCA_025461045.1 Carex parvula | reverse complement strand
ATGGCTGAATTAATGAAAAACCCGAAGGTGATGAAGAGGGCTCAAACCGAGGTTCGAACAGCTCCAAGGGCGTGAATCTATAACCGAGTTAGATCTCTCCAAACTGAACTTCCTGCATCTTGTTATAAAAGAAACATTGAGATTGCATCCTCCTGGTCCACTTATATCACGGGAATGCCGAGAGACATGTAAAATCTTCGGCTACGACATTCCAAAAGGGGCAAGTGTGCTTGTAAACATATGGGCCATTGGTAATTTGTTGGACTAACTCTCTATACCAGAAATTAGAAAAAAAAAAAAAAAAAAAGCAAAAGTTTGCAAAATTAATGACTCCTAATTATTGAAAGCCCATTTTTGTTTTGATTGTCGCGTTTCGGTAGGAAGGGACCCAAAATATTGGAAAGATGCAGAGGAGTTCATACCAGAGCGGTTCATAGACGACAACAGTGATGTGCATATCAATGGAAAGGATTTTGATGAGCTGATCTCGTTTGGCGCGGGGCGTAAGAGTTGTCCAGGCATGTCCTTTGCATTACCAATTCTTGAGTTAGCATTGGCAAACCTTCTGTACCGTTTCGATTGGGAACTTCCAATCGGGATGAAGCCAGAAGTTGGACATGACTGAGACTTTTGGTGTTACTACAAGAATGAAGTCCCCTCTTTTGTTGCATGCACAACCTTACTTATCTTGCTCTTAATTAGATTACAGCAGTTGTGTTGTGTTGTGCCCCTTGACCCTTGTGTCTAAGATATATAGTAAATCATATGAAGATTTCCAAGATTCTATTCTTTGAAAATATAAGCATACATGTAAATATATTATAAAATAGGTTTCTTTTCTTTTAATATAAATGTTCTTATAAGAGATCATGGTGCGCATGCACTGCATTGTTAGAATAAAATTATTTTTATAATACTTATTATTTTTCAATTTCAATTCTATCTAAATCTTGTCAGGTTATGTATAATGGTTAGGTTTGAGAGTTGAGACCCTGCATATTCAAACAACTCAACAATAAATAGCAGAGTTATCATTCTGGGCCCAAGCAATGTACCTCCCAAGTTAGCAAAAAGTTTGGTTCGTTATTTTGAATCTGCTTACATATATTATAATCTTTTTAATTATGCATTTAGTCTTAGGTTCTCTATTTTATTTATTTTGCTTTACCCCTTTACCTTTTCTACCTTTTCATTCTTGTTGTAACATAACCTTTTATTAGTTTTTTTTTACTATTGTTAATAAGAGGGAATTTCATGTATATCTCTCAAAGTTTCAATTACATATGTATTCCTCCAAATAAATATATACTATCTTTAAAAATTATAAAAACTCACATATTTGTCCAACTAACTCTATAACATATCAAATATCTCCAAAATTATTTTTTTAACTTTAAAATTTATTTTTCAATATTAATTAATAATATGGCTATTATGCCCTTCGTTTCTGTCGCTTTAAACCATTTGAGTTCTCTTATCTCTAAGATGCCAAACTCCCACCTCTCCGTCCAAATGCACCAAATCATAGATTTTCCCGTCTTCCCTCATTGCCTCCACTCTTACATATTCTCTTGCCTTGTTGCTTTAATTTTTTCGTCTTCGTTAGAAGAGAGAGGCAAGATGTTTGGCATCTTAGAGAGAAGATAACTCAGCGGACTAAAGAGACAGAAAAAATGGCATAATGGTCAACATATTATTAATTAATATTGGAAAATAAATTTTAAAAGTAAAAAGAAAATTAATTATTTTTAGAGATATTTGATATGTTATAGAGTTAGATTGGACAAATATGTGAGTTTGTATAATTTTCAAGGATAAATATGTAATTATGATTTTGGAGAGATAAATACGTATATTGAAATTTTTGAGGAATATACATGAAATTTCACCTTTTGAAATACGTACTAATCTAACCTCTCTCCATTCTTTGTCTTCCATATGAAATACACACTAATCTTTCTCATGCATTTCATCAAATGCCTTGTGTGCATCCTCCATGGACCAGCTTACAAACAAAAGCTCTTTGTCTTCCATAAAGTTACTACCTCTCAATTCTTGTCTTTTTCCAATCCTCTCTCCCATTCTTTTCTCGTAGTTATCATCACAAGTGATGGAGACAAATAATTTGACAGTTTTTTATTTGACATAAATGTGTAAAAAAAAAAAAAACCACTAGCGAACAATTGTGAGGCTTTTCGTGTATTGGGGATTTTTTTATTGTTATATAATGTATTTAATACATAGTATTAAGACTTGATTTTATTTGAATTGATAAGTATCGTCTGATTGGGTAATTACGCTATTTGCTCTTAATTGGAACCCTGTAGGTTGCAAAAAATTTATATGTACAAGAGCTCACTACGTATTTACTGTATGTTGTTTTCAATATATGAAAGCTTGTGATTTTTATACTATACATCTCATATTTTCAAATCTAAACTTATGGTTGAGTTGGATTCCTCTTCTCATTTATTATTATTGGTCCTTTGACACATTCTAGCCAATCACGCAAAAGCACAAGATTTGTAGTGGGATGAAGAGAGAGAGAGGGGGGGGGGGGGGGGGGGCGGGTGGGGTCCGGATCCCCTAAAGTAATCCAATCTTTGGGTTTTGGATTGAGACCGTCCGATTCGAATTCGTTGTTCGAGATTGTTTTGGGATTCGAATTCATCATCGGGATATGTGCGCTCACTTCGCGGATGGATTTTCACAGATTTGAATCGGACGGTCTCGATCCAAAACCCAAAGATTGGGTTACATCACTAGATCCGAATTGGGGGGGTTGGACAGGGGTCCGGATCCTCTAAAGTAACCCAATCTTTGAATTTTGGATTGAGACCGTCCGATTCAATTCGTTGCTCGAGATTGTCTCGGAATTCGAATGCATCGTCGAGATGTGTGCGCTCACTTCACGGATGGATTTTCACGGATTCGAATCGGACGGTCTCTATCTAAAATTCAAAGATTAAGTTACTTCACTGGATCCGAATTGGATTGGACAGACGCTTGGAATAAGAGTAGAGCGACAATAGATTGAAGGTCAAATAAGCTTGAGGCAAGAAACAGACGACAGATGTAGATCGTTAATAAGGGATATTATCGTCAATTTACAGGAATAACAGTAGTGTTGTGCCATTCAATAATATTGAATTTTATTTTTGTTGGTTGTAGGATAAATATAAAAGAGAAAGACGAGTTAAAAGGCAAATACAAGTATTAAAGAGTTGGAGGACAAATAAGAAATTGTAGTAGTCTTGAAGGGCGTATAGAAATTGAACCTTATTTTATTAAATAGTAATTGGTATAATCAGGGGCGGAACCAAGGCCTGGGCCAGCCTGGGCCTTGGCCCCCCCTAGGCCCAGAAAGAGATGCACTCCTTTTAATAAAAAAAAAAAAAAAATGGGCACCCCTCTCCAAACGAATTCAGATCCAGTACAGTAACCCCATTTTGAGTTTTTGATCAAACCGTCCAAGGTGCTCTAACACCCGAGGTCCTTAAGAACCTGGACCCCACAAATAATACGTGGCCCCCCTGCGCTACCACCGAATAGGCACCGACACGTCAAAATCAAATTGGTTACTTAGAGGGGATCCGGACTCTCTCCAAACCGCGTCTGGCACCCCTCTCCTCCGCACCCCTTCCTCTCCGCACCGCCTCTGGCACCTCGCACGGCCGCACCCCCACTGAAGCCGCTTGTCTCCTCTCCGAGAGACTCCCACGGTCCCAACCAACTGAAGCCCCGTCTTCCTCTTTCCGCAGTGTACTCAAATAGGTTTTCCCTCACCGGTTTTTTTTCAACATTGAGGGATCTTGATCGGCTGTCAGAGAGCACAAGAGCTGTCGGATTAAGGGTTGAAGAGGCTGAGTACTTAGTGAAGCTTGGTTGAGGCGAAGAAGCATAAGAGGACTTGACAGCAGGGTCTGGGTTGAGATTTTGGAAGGTCAACTTCTTTGAAGATGAGAGGTAAGAAACACTTAAAACAAATCCTGGGTGGTGCAGGAACTCAGAATTTGGAAATATATGGTGTCATTTGGCCAATTCATCATGCTTAAGCAGCATTGGGACCCTTGAATAACTTCATTAAAGAAATAAATGATTAATTTGGGGTCAACAGACACAAACTTTTTGTTAGCTGGTGTGTACTTTCATTAAAGAAATAAAAAAAATTCATCACTACTTTTAGTTTCAGTTATCAAATTACTCAATGCATGCTTGCTTTTTTAAATGTCCAGTTATACTTTAGGTTACTTGACAGTGGTTCTCTTCAAATCAAACATTAATTATTTTTTTATTGTAATGCTGCTGCAATAGAAGCACAAGGTAATATGTTGTTATTAACCTTTGAAATGCAAAACAAGAATTTGATAATGTACAGTTTATTTTTGTGTTTTTTCTCTGGCAACTGTTTGCTAATTTAGACTTGAACTAGCAATGTGTGGTAAAAAAAGTTTTTATGGCTTCTGAGGTGCAGTTTGACCTGAAAATCCTAGGTAAGTGTTTTAGTCACGCTCAAACTAGTCAGATACAGACCACGCCTTGTTGGCTGTTGCCTTCTTGTTGTTGGTACCGAATTTGAAAATATATCATTGCTAATTTGCTATAATTCTGATGATTCAATTCAAGCATTTAATTAGCACCCTCCCAATTCATGACTAAATTGTTGTTTTCTTTTTCTTTTTCTTTTGTAAAATTGTAGGAATGGAGAAGTATTACAAACCTACGTCAAGAAGCAGTGAAACTGAAAGTAGTGCGCAAAAGAAAGCACGTGTCGAGTTGAGTCCAGTGATATAATTGCCGTTCCAGGACTTTCGCAAACCAATTGACGAGTATGACAAGGAAATTAGAGATCAAGTTAGAAGAGCATACTTGTTGAATGGTCCAACTCAACCAATTGGCCATACTTTTCCTCGTAAAGAACGATTCATCAAATAGGTGCTTTGTTACTTAATCTAATATTATTTTTGTTAAATATTTTATTTTAGAAGTAAAAGATTATGACAATTGATAATTGCTGAATATTTTTTTTTTATCATTTAATCGTGTAACATGAAACTAAAACTGATATTCTGAGAGAAACTAGTTTGGCCCCCCTACCGATCATTCCTGGTTCCGCCACTGGGTATAATCAGAGTTCCCAGTATTAAGACATAACAGATAACCGCATACAACCTAATTTGGAGGAATTAAATAAAGCAATACATCAAAAAAAAAAAAAACTTGGTGGGGTATGTTGATAAAGTCTAGCCCAAAAGGAAAATGGGCTTCGGCCCATTAGAATTTCACGGAAATTTTTCCGGATTAAAAAGGAAACGGGAAAAGAGAGAAATGTTTCCGGATTAATAAGCTTACCTTTTAAGTTTTTTCTAGAATATCTCCCTAGTTCTATTACAGTATTACACCGAAATATATTTGATAATTTTTTTGTATTAGATAAATATCTATAATAATGACTTAAATATAATAATTTTCAGTTGCGCTCTTTAAAGCTTGATAGTTTGTTATGGTTCTATTGTGTGCATTTTATATTTATTATTTAAATGATTGATGTATACTGGTAATAGATCCCATAGATCCCAACAACCACTCGAATGATGGCCAACACTTTCTCTGTTCTTGCTTTATATACTGGTAATACATCCCATAGACCGGAATATATTCATGTCCATACCTTCTGGTAACTACAACACAGTTAAAAGATTTTTCTGGTCCCATAGACTGAAAGATGTCGGAGACATTACTGGCACTAGTACAAAAAAACCCCTTCACCGACCCTCAACCACCGACTGTTTTAATATATAACAGTCGGTGTAGAGACTGCATGGTAAATCGTAAATAAGAAGAACCTCAACACCGGCTGTTCAATTACAAAAAACCGTCAGTGAACCAACACCGACTGTTTTTTAAAAAAACAGTCGGTGTTGCTCATACCCTACACCGACTGTTTTTAAAAAAAAACAGTCAGTGTTGAGCAGTCACCAACACTGACTGTTTTTTAAAAAAACAATCGGTGTTGCTCATACCCTACACCGACTGTTTTTAAAAAAAAAACAGTCAGTGTTGAGCAGTCACCAACACCGACTGTTTTTTTCTAAAAACAGTCGGTGCAGGATGAGCAACACCGACTGTTTTTTTTAAAAACAGTCGGTGTTGGTGACTGTTTTCCTCCCGAAAATTTTCCTTCCCATCTCTTTCGATCAAGCGCCAAAGTTTTTTCATTTCCGCTTCTAAATTTCATTTCTCCTTATAAACCCTCCTAAATCTCTCAAAGAGACCAAAATTTCATTTCCCGCTGTTCTCCCAAAGCTTATCGAAAAATTCAGTCTCTCGGCGAGCACACCACCTCCGCCTTGCTGTCTCTCTCCGCCTCGCTTTCTCTCGTTCTCTCGGAGCCGTCAGCGTTGGTTGCTTTCTCTCGTTCTCTCTCCGCCTTGCTTTCCCCCGACCTGCCTCGCCCCTCTCAACCGGGTTTAGGGTTTCCTCTTCGACCCGACCTGCATCGCCCCGCTCCGTAAGGATTTTGGTGCCTCGCCTATGTCTGCCCGTTCGTAAGGATTTTGGTCCCCCGACCCGACCTGCCTCGCCTATCTCAGGTAATCCATATCCACACCCTTTTTATTTTTATGCTTGTACGCACTGCTCTGTGCTCTCTGTGCTGTTTTTGTTTTGGGCTGTACTGGTACCTATGCTGGTACCAGATTTGTGTTGCTTCTGTTGGGATTTGGTCAATATAGAAGTATGATTTTGTCAAGCCCTAAGCTCGATTATGTTACTCAAGTGTAATCTTCTCTCACTTTTTACTAACTGAACCTCGATTCCAAACTTATGCCTCTGATTGAGACTCAACTTGCCATTTTTACTAATAAGATCTCAAATGGGCAATCATGCATCCAGTTGAGACATGATTTGATGTCTTTATCATCTTAATGATTTACCGTAATTTTGCAAGCACATTGAAGCAATTTAAAATTTAGAGCAATGAATAATGGTTTATTGTGTTTAAATTGCTTTGGATCTCAAGTCATTCTGTGGCGTACTTTTCAGAATTTTAGTTATTTTAGGTTTTATTTAAATTTTAATTTGGACTGGGTCGATTACTGGTCAATTGAGCTGACATTTCAGGATATTAGCTCCTTTCTGGTGGTGGAGGCAGTAGTTCTCTATATTGAACTGTCTGAAGCTTGAACTCATCTTTTTTAAAGTCACCTTAGTAGCATATCACTTGAGCCACTAGCACGGTTCAATCATTTCAGTTTATTGTTTTTTCCTAAGTCGGGTCTGACTTGCATGATCATTTGAGTTTCTGGTTGCAAGCTGCTCAGTGAAAGTGTTTTGGTTCATTTTGATTTGTCTCGTAGAAGACCAAGGATAACCAAATAATTTGGAGCTAAATATTTTTGTGCTTCATTTCTAAAATCTGAATCCATGTATTTCCTTTTCTTTTTCAGCTCACTGGATTTGAACTTTTAATGCAGAAATTAAGGTTTGGAGCTGCTTTAGGTTTCTCCAATCCCATATTCTGACTACTGAATATCTCGAGGTACCATATATGGTGAAGTATGGTATGTGATTGCCTCTACAAATAAGGAATTTATTTCTATGACACTTTCAGTTTTTTGTTTTTTAATAGGTTCCAACAACGAATGAGATGTTGGACATGTGGAAAAAGAAGGTACACCCTTGCAGCATTCTCTATAGTAGGAATATTCTTGTATCAATTGTTTTTCATATAAAATCGCTCCAATACTTTACTATTCTTTTAAAAAAAAAACAGTGGAAAACAATCACAAAAAAATACTGTATAAGCACTATGTTAAATAATTGTTTACTTTGTCTCTGTGACAGAAGTTCAAGAACTTTGGCACCAACGGCATAACCTGCATCTTCAAGTCTGTGAGTGAAAGTATTTCTTATACCCATCCACAGATGATTATATAATTCACAATGAAAAAAAACTCAAATTACACTAACCTCCTTTCCAACTCTACAATGTTGTCAACTTGGGTCTAATTGTACTGAACCTGCTCCAATAACCCTAAGTTGTGAAATTGTGAAATGTTTGGAATTTGTGAAATGTTTAGATATGGAATTGGATTTATGAAAGGTTTGAATTTAGTATTTTTGAGATTAAATTGTAGTTTCTGGTATAGATCGATTGACATCAAAGATGGATCAAGCTCTATTGGGCCTCGAAAAGGCCAGGAAAGAAATGATGAACTCGAAATGGAGAGGATGAAACAGCTCGAAATGTTTGGTTTAGGCACTGACTCAACTTCATGTAATAACATGAGAATGGTGTTTGGACGACTTCTAAACTATTTACATGAAATACAATGGTTGTTGTGTAATATTCTGTTTATTTGTGTTATGTTCTTACCACGAAAATTGGTTTATTTGTAAATAGTCAGAATATTGGTTTCTGTTCTTACCACGAAAATCAATTTATCTATCCTGGCTTATGTAGTTCTGAACTTCTTAGCTGAGTAATTAAAATGTAAGATGACCCAAATTTTGGCTTGCCAGTTGTCACGTCTACAGGTGCAAATTAAAAAAAAAAAAAAAAAAATTCGGTGTTGGCACCTACACTGACGGTTTTTTCAAAAAAACAGTCGGTGTTGGGCGCCTACACCGACTGTTTTTTCAAAAAAACAGTCGGTGTTGGGTGCCTACACTGACTGTTATTCACCCGTCGGTAAAGATTATCTATACCGTTGCCGCCATCACCGACGCCTCAATAACAGTCGGTATAAGGGTTTTTTAACAGTCGGTGAAGGGGTTTTTTGTACTAGTGTGGGTGATTATCTGGATGTTATGGTTCATAACGTTCCGTTATAAACTATAATGGTCTTTTTAGATTTCAAAATTTTCGGAAATCATTCATCTTTCTCAATATTTTTATTTATTATTCTATTAATAAAAAAATGGGAATGAAACTAGAGTATTGATTAAACCCGGGCGGGTCGACCCGGACCGTGCAAACCCGGGACCCGAACCCGAACCGACCCCGACCCGACCTTGAATCCGACCCGACCCGTTCTAAAGTGATGGGTTGGGTTTGAAACGGGTCGGATCCGGTTTCCTGGGCGAAACCCGACCTTCCCCCCGCCGAGTCAACCCGTCTACCCGAACCCGACCCGGACCGGCCTAAAACCGACCCGAACCGTCAGAACCCGACCCAAAACCCGGCTGAACCGGCCGAACCCGGGTGAACCCGACCTACCCCGACCCTAACCCGGGTCAGACCCGACCTAACCCGGGTCAGACCCGACCTAACCCGGGTCAGACCCGACCTAACCCGCCCGAAACCCGGGTCTAACCCGGCGGGACCCGAGTCAACCCGACCCAACCCGCCCCCAGCCGAAATTCAAATTTTTTTAGAATTCCAACGGCAAATTTCCCCCCCCCCCCCCCCCCAAACACACCCTTAAATATACCCCCATTCTTCATAAATTTTCACATCTCAATCTCATACTCATTATTCTCAATCTCTCATTCTCTCAATCTCATATTCTCATACTCTCAATATTTTTATTATTCTCAAATTTTATTTTTATTGTTTAAAAAAAAGAGTTGCAATTTATTTCCTTCTACAAAATACAAATACGCAAAGGAATACGAAAGACGAAAGTAGAGGAATTACGAAGGATTTTTTTCATTCTACCTCCCGCAAGATTTTTCCGCGAGATTAAAAGGTTAGATTTATTTTTAGTAATTGTTAAATAATTAGAATTAGTTTAAATAGGTTAATTTAGTAATTGTTAGGAATTGTTAGATAATTTTTAGTAATTGTTAGTAATGTTTAGAAATTTGTAGTAATTTTGAGTAATTGTTATTTGTTAGTAATTGTTAGTATTTTTTAGTAGTTGTTAGTAATTTTTAGTAATTGTTAGTAATTTTTAGTAATTGTTAGATATTGTTAGTAATTTTTAATATTGTTAGTTTTTATTTGTTAAATTAGGATTTATTTTTAAATTTGTTAGATAAATAAGCTACAATTATTTATTTGTTCAAATAAATGTTATATTGGATTATTGGATTTGTTAGATTATTGGATTTGTTAGATTATTATATTTTATTATTATTTTCGGATTTATTTGAAATAGGTTAGATTTTATTTTTTTAATTCGAATTTATCTTAATAGGTTAGATTTTTTAGTTATTTCTTATTTTTGAATTGGTTGGATAGTTAGATTTATTTCTAAATATGTTATCTTTATTTTTAATAGGTTACATTTGAATAATTTCAAATATGTTAGATTTTAGATTTATTTCTAAATATGTTAGATTATTGTATTTAATTTTGAAATATGTTAGATTATTGTATTTGTTAGATTATTGTATTTTATTTTGAAATAGGTTAGATAAATAGATTTGTTTGATAAATATGTTATATTTTATTTTTTAAATTTTGAATATGTTAGATTATTGGATTTTATTTTGAAATTCGGATTTATTTTGAAATAGGTTAGATTTTATTTTTTAAAATTCGAATTTATCTTAAATAGGTTAGATTTTTTAGTTATTTCTTATTTTTGAATTGGTTGGATAGTTAGATTTATTTCTAAATATGTTATCTTTATTTTTAATAGGTTACATTTGAATAATTTCAAATATGTTAGATTTTAGATTTATTTCTAAATAAGTTAGATTATTGTATTTAATTTTGAAATATGTTAGATTATTGTATTTGTTAGATTATTGTATTTTATTTTGAAATAGGTTAGATAAATAGATTTGTTTGATAAATATGTTATATTTTATTTTTTAAATTTTGAATATGTTAGATTATTGGATTTTATTTTGAAATTCGGATTTATTTTGAAATAGGTTAGATTTTATTTTTTAAAATTCGAATTTATCTTAAATAGGTTAGATTTTTTAGTTATTTCTTATTTTTGAATTGATTGGATAGTTAGATTTATTTCTAAATATGTTATCTTTATTTGAATTAGAGTACATTTGAATAATTTCAAATATGTTAGATTTTAGATTTATTTCTAAATATGTTAGATTATTGTATTTTTAATTTTGAAATATGTTAGATTATTGTATTTTATTTTGAAATAGGTTAGATAAATAGATTTGTTTGATAAATATGTTATATTTTATTTTTTAAATTTTGAATATGTTAGATTATTGGATTTTATTTTGAAATTCGGATTTATTTTGAAATAGGTTAGATTTTATTTTTTAAAATTCGAATTTATCTTAAATAGGTTAGATTTTTTAGTTATTTCTTATTTTTGAATTGATTGGATAGTTAGATTTATTTCTAAATATGTTATCTTTATTTTTAATAGGTTACATTTGAATAATTTATATTTTATTTTGTTAGAGTTATAAGTTGAATTAGACTTATTTTTTCTTAAATATATTTTTTAAATTTGAATTAGAGTTATTTTTTTTAAATTTATAAAATTTGAATTAGACATTTTTTTAAAATTTGAATTAGACTTTATTTTTTAAATTTTAATTAAACTTTATTTTTTTTTAAATTTTTTATTTTTTTCTTTTTCTTTTTCTTTTTCTTTTTCTTTTTCTTTTTAAATTTGAATTTGAATTAAACTTTATTTCTTTTAAATTTGAATTAGAGTTATTTTTTTAAATTTTAAAATTTAAATTAGACATTTTTTTAAAATTTGAATTAGACTTTATTTTTTAAATTTTAATTAGACTTTATTTTTTTTAAATTTTTTCTTTTTTTCTTTTTCTTTTTCTTTTTCTTTTTCCTTTTCTTTTTCTTTTTCCTTTTCTGTTTCTTTTTCTTTTGAATTTCGGTCAATGACAATATGACATAGGCAGAGGCATTCGGCCAAAATTTTTTTTTTTTTTTTTCTTGTGAAGTTCGGCCAATTTGAATTTAGATACTTAGAGTCCAATTTGAATTTAGATTTATTTTTGTTAGACTTAATTTATATTTAATTTAGATTTAATTTAGATTTAATTTGAATTTAGAGGCCAATGAGAACTTTAATTTATATTTAATTTAGATTTATGTTAGATTTAATTTAGATTTATTTTAGACGTAATTTAGAATTAATTTACATTTAATCTAATTTATATTGAATTTAGATTTACATTTAAATAGGTTACACAATTTCGGATTTATTTTGATATGAATTTGGTTTTAATATGTAGAACAAATGGACCCCGAAATGCCCGAATGGATGCGTGCTGCTCATAGAGCTTCCGAGGATTTTTTCAACCCTACGCCCGATGGCCAACAACAAAATATGGATGCAATAGAAAGTAGGATTCAACCACAAGAACCACCTATTTATCCACAAAATCCCTCGCAAGTGCAACCGCCGTATCCACAAAATCCCTCCCAATTGCCACCACCTATTTATCCACAACAATATCCTAACTATTATCCACAAAATCCATCCCAAATGGCACCACCTAATTACTATTATTCTAACCCTTCATATGGAGCAGGTACGGCTTCTACAGGATCGACTCAATACACCGCCCCTATAGGAAGCGGTCCCTCGTCAAGTGCCCCGGAAATTGAAGTTGTCCCCGCAACCCAAGCCGAAGCTGTTGCTCCCATTCCCATCGAACCACCGAAGAAGAGGAAAACCAAGACACCCGAATACAAGGCGGATTGGTGGCGGTATTATGAGAGGACATTGAATGCGAGTGGAGTTGTCCGTACTCTAAAATGTAAGGTACGCGGTTGCAAGGTTATTTACGAGTATAAACTTGCAAATGGTATGTCCACTTTTAAGAAACATGCCGATGGTCATGCGAAAAAGGGTGAGTTACCGCAAGAAAATGCGGACCCGCGGTTAGTCCAAACCCTTATGAACCCGGATGGTAGTAGAACCCACCAAAGATATGATGAAAAAATAATGCTTGAAGAATTTGCCCGATATATTGCCCACAAGGAACAACCAATTAGTATGGGTAATTGTAGTAGTTTTGCCCGGCTATGCATTAAGGGGTTAGCTCAACCATTGTATAAGAAAATCCATCATAGAAAAATGGTACGTGAAATGAAAAACCAGTTTTTCCAAAAGAAAAACGAGCTACTAGCTATATTTGGATATGCCAATTATAATGTCTCCATTACCTCCGATATATGGACTGCCGGTAAACACGGCCTAGGGTACTCTTGTATTACCGGTCATTGGATCGATGAGAATTGGGTTTTACAAAAACGGGTTTTAAGTTTTCGGGTGTTAGATTCCCCGCACACTGCACAAGTTATTTACCATTAATTATTGGGGTTTTACAAAAATATAATCTAAAAAGGGATTTACGGAACAAGATTTTTTCTATCTCGTTCGATAATGCTAGCAACAATGTAGCGTCTATCGATCATTTCATCCGGTCCCTAAACCCAATCATGAATGGTGCACTGTTTCACCAAAAGTGTGCTTGCCATATACTAAACCTTACCGTAAAAGATGGTCTTAAGGTAGAAGCCGTAAAGGACTTGATAATTAAATTCAAGGGAGGTCTTGCCCATATTTATTCAAACCAAGAAAGAAAACAAAATTTCGCAGCTTTGTGCGAAAGAATAGGTTTGGGCAAAATGAGGGTACCATGGGATATAGACACCCGTTGGAATTCCACCTACAGGATGCTGCACCGATGCATTCCTTACAAGGCGGCTATAGGGGAGATGTTGAGATCGACGGACGAAGGACAAGCTTTGGAACTCACCGACCCCGAATGGCAGCTAATAATAATGCTTGCACAATTCCTTGGAACCTTTTTCACCGCAACCGTGAAATTATCTTGCTCGTACACACCGACGGCACATGAGTTGCTGCACCATCTCTACTATATTTCCAAGGTGTACCGTGATATGGAGGATAGGGATAATGAGGATTCCCCTCTCCATCCGATCGTAGCAGCCATGAAGGTAAAATTTCTTAAATATTGGGAAGAGGTACCCCTCTTGACCGTTCTCGCAAACTGCCTCCATCCGGCATACAAGAAGAAGTTCACGGTAAAAATACTCGTAGCCTACAAGAAAAATCTAAAATTAAATTGGAGGGACGAGGATCCCCGGGTACAAAAGGCATTGGACGACATGTTTGCCATATATTACGAAAGAAGAAATGCCGACCAACCGCCTTCGACCGGTGGCGTGAGGTACGAATATAAATATACATATGTTTTTAATATTTATTATTTATAATACATACATTATTTGTCCACTAATTTTTTCTATTGTTTTAATAGTCTATCCACACACAGCAGTACTGGATTGTTAGGCGATTTTCAGGATGATGACGACCCGACGGGATCCCAAGGTAACACGAACGAGTTAATGAGCTACTTATTGGGGACCACCGAAAGTGAAGGAGTTGACGTCATGGATTGGTGGAGGAGGAATGCAACTGCCTATCCAACACTGGCGATGATGGCCCGCGACATATTTGCCGTGCCCGTGTCAACCGTCCCTTCTGAATCCTGTTTTAGCTCGGCGAACAGGATCCTTACCGATAAACGAAGTAAGCTGGGTGCACATGTTTTCGAGAGACTTGTGTGCTTGAAAGACTGGATTGATGCTGAAAATCGCACGCAACATGCCATGAGATTGGAAGCGTCATCATCCGGTGTCGACACTCAAGAAAGCGGTACCGAGGGACCTGAGCCTAACGAGGATTCGGACGGTGAGCAAGAGAGCGACCTATGGTATATGCACAACAACTACTAGATAGGTAGTGTCGGTATAAAATTCTATCCTCTTTTAATTTTTATTTACATTTTTTTAAATTATAATTTCTAAATATTTCAATTGTTTTATTTTAAAGAATAATTACTAACAAAAAAAAAGTTAGAACTCCGCCTATGTTATTTACATAGCCGGTCCCAAGCCCGGAATAAAGGAGGAGGGTAACTTTTGTTTTTAAATATATTGTTTTAAAATAATTCGATTTTAAAGATAAAAAATAATTCGGTATATCTCGGTTTTAGAATAATTTGGTTTTAACAAAATTCGGTTTTAACTTAATTTGATTTTGTTATAAGTTATAACAAAAATATATTGAGTTAAAATAAAATAAAAAGAAAAAAAAAATGCAAAAAAAAAAAAATTGGCCGCTGCCCTCTGCTCTGCCCCTCTCTGCCTCTGGAAACAGAAAACAAAAAAACAGAAAAAAAAAAAAAAAAAAAAAAAAAAAACCGGACCGGCCCTACCCGGACCGGACCGACCCCTGACCCGACCTAACCCGCCCCGTCCTAACCCGCCGGGTTTAGACCGGGTTAGGTTCGGCCGAGTCAGACCCCAACCCGCCCCCCCTACCCGACTCAACCCGTTGACCCGGGCTAACCCGTGCCCGAGTCAACCCGGGGACCGGGCGGGTTTGGACCGGACCGACCCGAACCGCCCCTTTTTCAACCCACTACGCACCAACCACCTTGTTGGATGAAGGAAACAACAAATCGTAGCCAGGTTGCTCTGTCTAACAAGCAACCCAAAACATATAATAATATTCAGGCCTTCTGATCACAGATTGGCCATTGGCATTTATTAGTCAAATTGAGAAAATAAACAATAAACGAAAATATAGTAGACTTTGCTTTTGGGTTAGTTACTGGTTGGTAGATTTTGAAATATTCTCCAGCCCAAAGAACTGTAGATCATCTGTGCCGCATTGGCTTTAGTTCATAAATATACATGGGTCCTTTTTGAAATGTCAATTTAAACTGGTATTATGAAATAGAATCAGCAGTTTACAACATTAGTTACCGCAAAGGCGAAACTAAATTTTTTTGATGGAAGGACCGAAACATAAAATGCACAATATGTAATAGATGTAATTTAAACTCAAGTCTCCACAATCACAAATATAATTTAACCACTAACTACAAGTAAAAAAAATAAAATCAATTAAATTTCAATATACATAATTAAACTTTTAAAATCATAGAATGACTAAGAACTTCTATGATTGGTTTTAGATCCGTCCCTGAGTTACGGTATTGCATGGTATTTATTTGGACCGTCCAGTTTAGCCAAACAGCTTAAACATGTTGCTTAATTTTAATTATAAACATGATTGACAAAAAAATGCTGAAAACCGTACAGATTGGATAAATTTATAATTGGAAAAAGTTAGGAGCTTTTAGTTTAATTTTGTGTAGTTTAAAATTAGAGTGAGTCTTTGGTCTAGTGGTAAAGGTAATGCTCTCCGTGTGGAAGGTCGCATGTTTGAAATTCAGAAAGACAATTCTTTTTAGATATTAAATAATTGGGTGACTTGACCACTGACCATTACTCAAAAAATAAATAAATAAATAAATAAGATAACTCAATAGTTGTTATTTTCTACTCCGGTTAATTTGTTACAGTAAAGAGATGCTCATAAGTTTGTATTGTTTTTCCTTAATAATTCATCGTGAAACAATGTTTAACTATTTATTCCAGCTCCTCTATGTGCATTCTGACCTCATGGACTTTAAGCTTTACCTAAAATCTAACAATAAAAACTGAGGGGTACAACTAATCTGTACCGACAATTTTTTAAGCTCTTCTCTTATACTGGTTCTATATACTGATCTTTCTCTCATTAACAATAGATTTAATGGCATAATACCAATTCAGCCATGTACAATTCCTCTAGCATTTTTTATTCCGTCATTGTTGTTCTAGTATTTAAAGGCCACTCTGTTGCCATACTCTTCCCAGTTTAAACAAGATCAACTCTCTCTTTCTTCTCTCTGTCTCTGTCTCTGAGACAAGAAGCTTCAGATTGATCGATATCTCACCAATTTCTCAGGTATTTTTCAGAGTTTGAATTCCCTTTGTGTAATTCTTGTTGTGTACTTTTCACAACTTGTTCATGCTACTATTTAAGTGCTGAAGTTGAAAGTTAGTTATTTGTACGACTTGATTGGATAGGAGTCACAGGATTTAATTTATACACTAGTTCTCTTTCTCGTTACGGCATTTTCTTACTCCGTTGGATCCAATATCTTATTTCGCCATTTAATTTTAAGGAACATTGTGCAGGGTCTGTGACTTGCCAATTATTCTCTTTTGAAATCTGTCTGATATATAATTGTAATTAAGAAGAACACTAGTTGGGTTTAAAAGTCACCAATTGTTTCTGTCCTGATCAGGTTAATTAGTTCTAAAATCCACTGAAATGGTGAAAATCTGTTGCATCGGCGCTGGATATGTGGGCGGACCCACAATGGCAGTCATAGCTCTGAAATGTCCAGAGGTAGAGGTTGTGGTAGTGGACATCAGTGCTGCCCGAATTGATGCATGGAACAGCGACAAGCTCCCAATCTATGAGCCCGATCTTGATGATGTGGTCAAGGCTTGCCGAGACCGCAATCTCTTCTTCAGCACAGATCTCGAGAAACATGTTGCAGATTCCGAAATCCTCTTCCTTTCTGTAAACACCCCAACCAAGACCTGCGGCCTCGGCGCTGGTAAATATGTTAATTTTAATTTCTTCCTAACTCATTGTCCCTTAATTACTCAATATGACAATATGCATGTATGATTTACTCAATTTAAATATGACAATATGCATGTATGATTTACTCAATTTATTTCAAATCTAATGCAAACAATGCTACTACAGGAAGGGCCGCTGATCTCACCTTCTGGGAGCAAGCAGCTCGCATGATCGCCGACGTGTCCAAATCTGACAAGATTGTGGTCGAAAAATCTACAGTACCAGTAAAAACTGCAGAGGCGATCGAAAAGATACTAAATCACAATAGTAACGGTGTAAAATACCAAATCCTATCCAACCCTGAGTTCCTTTCCGAAGGAACCGCCATCGAAGATTTATTATATCCTGAGAGAGTACTAATCGGTGGAAGGGAAACACCGGAAGGACGAAAGGCTGTTCAGAAACTGAAGGAAATTTACGCGCACTGGGTCCCTGATAATTTGATCATAACAACAAACCTCTGGTCGGCTGAGTTGTCTAAGCTTGCATCCAACGCTTTTCAAGCTCAGCGTGTCTCTTCCATAAATGCCATGTCAGCACTGTGCGAGGCCACGGGAGCAAGTGTATCTGAGGTGGCATATGCAATTGGCATGGACTCGAGGATTGGACCGAAGTTCTTGAATGCAAGTGTCGGGTTCGGTGGCTCGTGCTTTCAAAAGGATATACTTAATTTGGTTTATATTTGTGAGTGCAATGGTCTTCCTGAGGTAGCAAATTACTGGAAGCAGGTAATCAAGATCAATGATTACCAGAAAAGACGGTTTCTGAACCTTGTTATCTCCTCCATGTTCAACACAGTATCAGGGAAAAAGATTGCCATTTTGGGGTTTGCATTTAAAAAAGATACTGCGGATACTAGAGAATCGGCATCGATCTATGTTTCTCAGGGTTTGTTAAGGGAGAATGCCATAATAAGCATCTACGACCCGAAAGTCACCGAGGATCAAATTCAGTATGATCTTGGCACGAACAAGTTGGATTGGGACA
Organism: Carex parvula; assembly: GCA_025461045.1. NCBI lineage: Eukaryota > Viridiplantae > Streptophyta > Magnoliopsida > Poales > Cyperaceae > Carex > Carex parvula. The sequence continues at coordinate 23,048 of JAJGRW010001679.1, read as the reverse complement.
ATCCGATCCCACTACAGCCGATGAGCCCGACTGCTACTAAGCAAATCACCATGGCGTGGGACCCGTATACAGCGACCAAAGGGGCCCATGCTGTGTGTATCTTGACCGAGTGGGATGAGTTCAAGGACCTAGACTACCAGAGAATCTATGACGGGATGCAAAAGCCGGCTTTTATGTTTGATGGCCGCAACATGGTAGATCCTGTGAAGCTCAGAGAGATTGGGTACATTGTCTACTCAATTGGTAGGCCACTTGACCCCTGGCTCGCAGACATGCCAGCAGTAGCATAATTTATCAATTTATCGACTTCTGGTATAAAAAGAAAATTATTTCGTTCTTTTTTAAACGATTATCATGTTGATACGGTGATGAAATGTGGTGTTTTTTTTTTTTGTATAATAAACAATCGTTGTGCTTATTTGGTAATTTGTTGAAATAGTCCAAGATGAAATGTAAACATTGACTTTGTGTTTCTTCTTCTCGTTTTTCTTTTTTTTTGAACAATTTGGTCACCCTTATTAGTATTTTTTTTTTTTTTAAAACCCACCCTTATTAGTATGTCAAACTCAGCAAACAGACTATGAAACCTTGACGAATTAAATTCTTCGCATTTCGGCATTGTATCCAATTCCTGCACCCTTCACCACAAATAAGCGGCAAAACAAAATACTTGATGACTAAATATGACTAAATTGAGTGAGTCTATGGTACTCTGCATATTACGATTTGGTCCGCAATACGGATCAATATTTTTGTTTTTGATATTCTATGATCGATTCAAACTGTTCAAAATGATTTTCATATAAATATGTACTTGCAGACCAAATTTTATATTTTAATTTTTTTTTTAATATTTTCTAAAATAGATAGAAAATCACTGTTTTTGGATGGTCGAGAATTTTCAGATCAAGTTATTTTCTACCTATCTTAAAAAATAGTAAAAAAATTCTAAAAAAATATAAAAGTCAGTTTTCATGTACATATTCATATGGGATCATGTTGAACGGTTCGGATCGACCGTTAGGATTTTGAAAACAGAAATATTGATCTGTATTATGGACCAACCCGTGATATGCATATATAGCACCATAGACTCACTCGACTAAATTTATAATACTATTATCACATTTGAACAAAAATAGTGTTGAGATATTAATATATATTTTTTCTGTATAACATACTTAATGACTAATGAGTTAGGCTATGCTTCTTTGAAATGTACACTTATCTAGTGTGCCTCAATACAACAATTGTTGGATGTGCTTCTACTTTTATCTAGTTTGGATCTTGACACAGATCCACACATGCTATATCAAAACACATTAGATAGATGTACATTATATATAAACACCATAGCCTCACTCATTATTAATATCCCACCACTATTTTGTTGCAATGAATTTGTTACGACTATTTTAATGTTATAGTTTATAAGAAATTAAGAATTATAGAATTCGGGTTCCCTAAAGTAACCCAATCTTTTAATTTGGATCCGGACCGTCCAATATGTGTTTGGCACGAATATAAAGAACTCTCCCCCCCACATCCTCCGGGATGTATGCATTGCATCCCGGGCCGGATTGGGCCGGATTCTAAACAGAGGTGCAGATGCAAACTCATATATTGGGTTACTCTAGGGGATCAGGACCCAGAAATATAATGGATCAGATTGAATTTTTCGTTATAATAGAACTTCTAATGCTGGTTTTATTAAAGCCCAAAACTTTTCAGCCCAACGAGACTATCCTGTGATTATATCTTCGCAGCCCATTTGCGTTTTCCTTTTCTTAGTTCCAAAGCTCCTATTTCAGATCGCCTGCTCTCTCTCTCTCATCGCCTCTCCTACTCTCCTCTGATCAGTTTCTCCCACTCGCATTTCAATTTTAAGGTCATCTGCTCCTTGTCTCTCTCTAGCATCTTTCTCTCCTCTAATTTGTCTCAATGCTTAGAAGAATTCTTAATTAGACGAAGTTTTTTTTGAAGCTGCTGGCAATACCAAACTCAGCAAAAATAATTAAAAGGATTAATCTAGTGCATATTAGATTTATATCTAATAAATCTAATGTAACATTTTGTAAAATACAATTCTGAAATTTATAATCGAAGGTATTATACGAAATACTTGGATGTGTATTTCAATAAAATACGTACAATGTTAATTAAAGTTTTAAAACATTCATAAAATACCCTGAAACTGGAAATTGAACAAATTGTATTGTATAAAATTTTTATCAATTGAAAATCAATTGAAATATGAAAGCAAGTAATATATTACGATGTTACATTTCATAATATGCATATGGGAAAATTTCTCATTAAAGTGAATATAAGGAACTTATCAAGTATAAATCATACTTTCTAAATAGATGAGGAAATTAAAATATTGTAAATGTAATTACAGTAATATTATTATTATAATTATATTCCACTGAAACGAATATATAATGTCAATTTCATGATTTCGAAATTTTAGTCCAAAAATGTATACAAGTCTACAAGAATTTAGAAATTGAGAAATTAAGAATATAAACACATTAGAATTAGAACACGATAATAGTTTCTTTTAATTATTATTTTTTTTGGGCTGGTTTGCAAAATCTGAAAGTTCAAACGTTAATCATATAAAAAGTAAATGCAAAAGCCAACTTGACAGTTGGCACCACGCGGACTCATGCATGAAGGCCACCGTGTTTTCCATTTTTAATTCCCTTTTAATTGCTAAACGTTTTCCTTTGTATTTTTCTCTCAACATGAGAATTGAGAAAGACTTTTCCATCTCTCCCTATTGCTGATGTGCACTGACGCCAAACTCGGTCTCCAAATCTCAACTCTGCTAGTGACGGATTTTGAAATGGTTTAGTGGAATTAGAAACAATTTTGTAAGAGGAGGGATAAGTTGCTCTGATACCACTTGACGCCATCACGTCCCAAACTCTACTCCGCGTGTACAGGTTTTATTTGGTTTAGTGAGATATTGAACAATTTGAGAAGATAATTTAGACAAAGAAGAGAGAAATCACAAAAGAGAAAAGATAAGAAAACATTTTATATATTAATCAAAGTCTTCAGAAAAAGATGACATGCCATCTCTTCTTATAATACATCTATTATAATAAATAACTTAGAAAAACTAAAAGTCTAACTTAGAAACTAACACCACATAATGAACTTAGAAATTCTAACAAACTCTTGAAAACTCTAACATAATTAAAAATGACATAGACAATATAAATAGTCAAATCTAGAAAATAGTAACCTAATAAAATTTTCTAAAAAACACAACATAATTAAATATTGTAATTAATCATCATAGGAAATGATGAACTAGTTGGGACCCCTTCTTGATACTTGTACCTAGCCATTCAAGGAGATTGAAGAACAATTAACCCGTACCGAGTCCAAGCCTGAATTCGATTCCGGGTTTGAGTCCAAGTCGGAATTTCGGTTTTCGTCATGCACGTACGAAAAGTTTTTACTCTCTGAAGCAAGAGCATGATTTTAGACTTGAGGATCGAATTCATGGTATCCCTCTTCTCCTCTCTATTTGCGTTAATGACCATATTTCTCCCTCTATGTGTTGTTATTGCTATGAGTTGTGATTTTGAATCTGTACATAACTTATTGGTATATTGTATTTTTAGTTTTTTATTTGAAAACTCAATCCATAACAATACTAGTCAGCTAGCTAGCCTCAAATAGAATTGCACCACTTTATTGCTCCTGTTAGCTATTGTTTGGTCCCAATTAAGTACTGATTTTGTAAGGACAGAAATGAATAAATGTCAAATATGCTAGATATTAATGCTTGTGTAATAAATTCTTTGTCAGAGGGGTTAACATGGAAAAAATGGGAAAACTTTAAAACCCCGCTGGAAATTAATGAGTGAAAGTTGATTTGAATTATTGGCCTTCAAGCTTGATTAATAAATTAAAAGCAAATTGGACTTAGACTCTTAATTTTGAGATCTCTTGATAAATTTAAAATAGAAAATAAAGTGTGGCATGGACTTGACCTTCAGGCTTAGTTTGAATGTGAAGTTTACAAAGATATGAGAATGCTTAATATAAATTGGGATTTGCTCGAACAATTTATGAACTTGAATTTGTTGGACTGTATTCGAATTTAATTGAACTTGACTTTGACTAATTGAACTTAAATGATTTGGATTGTGGCTTATTAGATAGATAAGTACTGCTGGATAATTATTGAGACTGAAATGGAACTTACAAAAAAAAGTGGTAATAAGATATTGATAAACAGTTACAAAAAAAAGCTTATTAAATGATTGAATAAAAATATACATGGGGTTTAAGTATTAAAAGTCATAAATTGTTTTGTTATACCAATCTTGATAAATATTGATGAGGAGGGTTCAAATGCCTCCATTTTTCATGCCTCCATCATGCCTCCATTTTTGAAAACTTTAATAACTCAAAATTTAAAACTTAAAAATCAAAATAAAACCGTTGGATATGATCTAAATCATTTATCTATGCACGTGTAAAAAATTATGACATTTCAATTTTGTTTTGGTTGTCATCAAGAGCTTGTAAAAAACGCACTAATGTGGATAATTTCTAGACGTTGATTTTTCAACTTATTGATTCACATAAAAACAAAATCAAAATGTGATAATTTTTTATGAGCACATTGATAAAATGATGTAGATCATATCCAACGGTTTTATTTTGACTTTTAAGTTTTAAATTTTGAGTTATTAAAGTTTTTAAAAGTGGAGGCATGGTGGAGGCATGAAAAATGGAGGCATTTGAACCCTCCTCAATATTGATTATGATACTTATATATTTTTTACATAGGCATAACTTTAGAGGTAAGTCTGTTGACTGTCATGTTGATATTGTTTATCGAGTGATTGATTCTTATTGTAAATGATTGATTGAGACCACAATGATTGAATTGATTGAATATTGTATATTGTAATTCTTGAAACTCCATATAGTGGAGAAAAATGATTAATATATCGTAAAGTCTAGTTAGCTACTAGACTTTACTTCAGGACCCTTAGGCGCATATGGTGAATGGCCCCAACTGAACCCAGTACCGATTGGGTAGGGGATATTGAATAAATGTGAATTGTGACTGTAAGATTGTGGTAATTGTCTTATCATTGATTTTCTTTCCTATAATGACAGTATTGTAATATTGGTTTCATATTGTTTCCGTTAACAAGTTGTCAGGATAGTTAGAACTGTATAAGTCAAACACGACAGATACATGTTATGTGAAAAAGGCAGACGTGGGTTGTTGGATGGCGTCGGTATGACAAGTCGGATGGTATCTGTCAGTGTTACCAGATTAGAAATTGTAAAGTTAGAAAACCAAACGTTTACAGATTTTATGGTTTAAAAGATTTAGACCCAAACCAGAATAATTCTTAGAGTTCTGATTTATTTATGTAATTTTTGTTGTTCAATTGAATACTGTTATTGAGCATTTCCATTCGTCATTATAAAATGAACTGTTAGTTTCTCGTGCGGTGATTTCATTCTGAATATGGATTTCCTTCAAATCCAATAATCTGAGTGGCAATCAGTACTGAGAAATAATTTATTATTTCTCACTCGTTTTCCCTTGTGAGATTTACAGGTTTGTTAGACGAAGACAGAGAAATGATTTTGCGTTATAATTGACAGCATGACCACCTAAAGATATGAGATTATGGGTTATGTTATCTGACAGGGTGCAAAGAGTATTTCTCTAGCATCATCCACTATAAATGGTCAGATATTCTTGTAAATTAAATTGGGATGTGGCAAAAATAATAGATGATATTGGCAATACATACAAAAGATTCGTGCCTTGTATTATGTATATTTGAATGGTAAATAGATGTGGTAGAATTGTTACACCTCCGGATCGGGGTGTGACATCTAATATGCATAGTTTTTATGTAATAAATTTTATAAGGTATACTTGTCATCTTATGATAGAGATATTACTTGTGATTTTTAACCAACCAGTGTAGCTCCCTTTAACTGACTTCCTCTGATTTGTCATATACATTTCTTCAGCACAATTATTTTTTTCGTGTAGCACATAGAAGTACTCAAATACTGATGGTATTTAGCAGCAATTGTACCTCTATACAGTTCTGATGGGAATATAAGGATTAAGGATTATGAGAAATAATAACTATAATTTGTTTAGAAATAGGAAATTAATTGACCTCAGAAAATTATCACAGGTTCATTTAGGAAAGAGATCAGGTAGCATATATAAATCTCTGTAATTAGGCCATATTTAATTAGTACCTAGCACAATCTCTGTAATTAGTCAAGAATCCAGCAACATATATGTTAGGAATATAGCCAACGACCATTGAGTTATAAATACCCACATACAGAAGCTTGTAATGATATTTTTTTTTTCCTGATTGTTGTAATTAATTGCTTTGATAGAAGATCTTCCCGGATTGTGCAAGTAGTGCTCATTTTTTTCATTCAATTTATATCATGAATTCGCTATTCTGTATTTATTTCTTTTCTTTGGATCAAGCATATTTTGAAAAATTAATTGAATTGTGGTGCCTGATTTCAGGACGATATTCTACCTAGGTTACTAAGAGGTGCTTCATCAGTGGAGAATTTTTGAGTAAGAAATAGAAAAAATAAAACCCAATTTGCGAGGAATCGGCAAGCATAAATCAGATAGTGGAACATTGTTGCTTCAAATTAAGGTAGTATATATTCCTTCATTTGTAATCTCTAGGTTAAAAAATCAGTCGCATGTCAATATTTCCAGCCTTTTGTTTTGGCTTTCTACGTGTGCAATTTCTGTTCATAGAATTATTAAGAATTTTATGATTCATTAACTACATTGTATATGTATCTCCTGAAATTAAACTGGACAAAAATAGTGGTTCACATATGTTGTATTCAAGTGTCAATTTGAAATTATGGACTAGTACATCCTTTGTACCAGTTCGAGTATGTCATATTTGAATTACTTGCTTGGATTAATTCATTGGTTCGAAAAATTGTGATAACTCTTACAACTATGTAATTTCTACAATATTGTTAAACTAAAGTAAATTATGTTTAAATTTTTCATTGCAACTTTTTTTCATACTGTTTTCTTCAACAATATCTCGTGGTCAAATTGGAAAAAAAGAAGAAGAAGATGTAGATCTATCCTCTTTATTTTTCACTTATTTGATCCTACCATTAATCTTTGATTTAGATAACATCAAAACACCTTAATTAGAAACAATATATTGATGTTGGATTTCCTTGTTACAGGCTTTAAGAAGCTTAATTATTACAATGGATAAGAGTTGGGTGCACCTTGATAGAAGAACTGCTGGTTATGTGAAAGGAATTAATGAAAGATTTTGTGGCATCGGCTTTTGCTAACGTAGCTCAAGCAAACACAATCCGTTGCCCCTATTGTAAATGTCGAAATGTAGTCTTTAGGGCACGTAGTGAGGTGGAGTTTCATTTGGTTAAAAATGGTATGGATGAGTCCTACAAAATTTCATTTTGGACATTGCATGGGGAGGAGTATATTTCAAAACAAATGTAGATCTAGATCGTGAGAATCTTGAATGCACAAGAGATGGTGCAAATCTGATAATTCTGATTTTTTTTTTTTTCCCAAAAAATGGCTACTGTCTTAATTTACACAACGCATTTTGTTATTGGCGATTATACTGGTGCAGCTAACAAATTGGGCTTAACTTAAATATATTCAACTATACATATTGGTTTATTTGAAAGTACTAAAATTGTAAGGCATAAAATATCAAGTTTATAACAATATTCCAAGATAATTATAATTAATTATATTATTCACAAATTTATTATTCATCAACTAAATCATATTATTTTGACAATAAAGTTACTAAACTCGTAATTTCTTCCCTAATATTTATTGTGTACGAAATTATGTTTAATCAATAAAATATAGGAATGTGTTGGTAAATAGTTTGGAGTGAGTCTATGATACTATGCATAGCACGAATTGGTCTGTAATACGGCTCAATATTTTTGTTTTTCAAATCCTAACGGTTGATCAGAACTGTTCAATATGATCCTCATCTGAATATGTACTTGCAGATTGAATTTTATATTTTTTTAATTTTTTTATTATTTTTAATATAGGTAGAAAATCATTTGATCTGAAAAGTCTGGACCATCCAAAAACAGTGATATTCTACCCTATCCTGAAAAATAGTAAAAAAATTCAAAAAAATATAAAAGTCGGTCTGCAAGTACATATTCATATAGAGATCATGTTGAATGATTCAATATTGACCGTTAGAATTTGAAAAACAAAAATATTAATTCATATTACGGACTAATTCATACTATGCATAATATCATAGACTCACAGTTTTGATACTCAAACAAATAATTAAGTCTCATTAGGTGGTGGTGAGACTCAAATATATATTATTTGTCCCACTAGTCAAGATCAATAAGGCTCGAACAATATTAATTTGAGTCACACCGGTCAAAAATTTTTTTAAGTAAAAGTTAGAGAACAAGCTATTTAACTATTTAATATTTATAAAAAAAAAATTTCATTCAATTTTTGAACTTGTGATCTCTCACACAAAAAACATTGTCTTTATCAATAGATCAAAACTCATTCTTAATAAAACTTAATTTTAATATAGTTTGAATTCTGATCCGTTAGGATAAAAAGGACGAGAAATGAATAATACTCATTTTCAATGCATTCAATTTTGAATTTGCAATACCTACAACTTCAATCTAGAATATATTTTATTAATAAAAAAATTGGCCCTCCGCGACGACCATCCCCGACATTTTTTTTAATATCCAAAGTTAATTATAAATTAATAAATTTACCCATTCCCGAGTTTTTCCAAAAATGTCCAAACCGGCCATAAAATAGCCGGTTTCCTATTTCTTTTTTTCTTTTTTTAGAGAGACACTATGAAGAGCAAGATAATGAAATCTAACACTAAAAATTTAAATTTTTGTTTAAATTTTTTGTTAGATTACTTCTTTTAATTTATAATTAGCATATTTATACTAAAATATGCTACATTACTTGAAATTATGTTTAATTACACTATATTACGTTAAATTACGCTAAATTATGTTAAATTACGCTACGGTAAATTCCGGTAAATTACTGAGTGTCTTCATAGTGATGTATAATTAGAAACTATTTTTTATTTCTCTTTTATCTTCATAGTGATTTATAATTAGAAACTATTTTTTTAAGAGACACTATGAAGAGCAAAATAATGAAATCTAACACTGAAAATTCAAATTTGTTACTTAAATTATTTGTTAGATTACTTCTTTTGATGTATAATTAGCATATTTATACTAAAATACGCTAAATTGCTTGAAATTATGTTGAATTACACTATATTATGTTAAATTACATTACATTAAACTAAAATACGGTAAATTACACTAAATTACATATGAATAGGGACGACATCTTCACTGAAAAGGCGAAAAACGATGACGAAACTTCAAACAACCATAAAACGGCCCTCGAGTGTCCGATTTCAGCAAATGACCACTTTTCGGAAAGCTTGCGAAAAATAAGTAGCTCAGTGTCAGATTAAGATTTTCATTTCTATTATTCAATCTAAGTAGCTCAGTAAATTAGTTACATAATGAACTTGTAGAGTACCAATTTTTACTATTTTTGGAATATTTTTACTATTTTTATATTCATGAAAGATGACACAAAATCGGTCTACTTTAGCGTAATTTTGCATACTTTAGCGTAATTTACCGTATTTCAGCATAATTAGCGACGTTATTGTAATTTAGCGTAATTTAACGTAATTTAGTGTAATTCAACATAATTTATTGTAATATAGTGTAATTCAACATAATTTCAAGTAATTTAGTGTATTTTAGTATAAATATGCTAATTATAAATCAAAAGAAGTAATCTAACAAATAATTTAAACAAAAAATTTGAATTTTCAGTGTTAGATTTCATTATCTTGCTCTTCATAGTGTCTCTAAAAAAAAGAAATGTCATTTTATGGCCGGTTTAGACATTTTTGAAAAAACTCGGAAATCACAGGTAAATTTATTAATTTGTAATTAACTTTGGATATTAATAAAAATGTCGGCGACATCCCCTACCCCAACCAAAAAAAAAACATTAAAGAAAGAATAAGTAAGAAAGAAAAGATCCCGAATTTTTATTTATATTTTAACAAAAAAAAAACGAAATTCCAAACATGATTTTCAATTTTCGAAATTTCGAAGCGTGTCCTTACCGCTGTGTTGCTAGTGGTAGGAAAAAATATTTAATACCACTAGCAAGCGGTACATTTCTAAAAAAAGAATTAATCAGATTTGAGTTCTAACGAATATAATTTTTTTTAGTTTTTAAAAATAGATGGAATTTAATAATTATATGTACTAGAAGGATCACGAAATAAAATAAATGAAATATATTAAAATTTAGATATACTAAAAGGACCACAAAACATTTTTTAGGCCGATTTTTTTGTGGCTGAAAATACTGTTTTTTTGGTGTGTAGCTGAAAAAAGGAAGAAGAAATATTTGGATCCGAGTTATTGACCCAGTTCAAACTTTTGATATGGGTCAATAAAAATATTTCGTGGTCCTTCTAATATATTCAAATTCTAAGGTACTCTATCAATTTCTCTAGAATTGTTTTTAGAAAAAATATTAAAAATATAAAAGGACTTATAGAAAAATAGATGAAGTAACTTAAAATTTGAATGTAGTATTAGAAGTACGAAAATGATCCGGATCCAAAGTTTGAACCGAAATCAATGTCTTGGGTCCAAACATTTTATTATTTTTCCAGCCACAATAAATCCGGCTTAAAATATGTTTTGAATTCTGGACATTGATTCCGGTTCAAATTTTGGATTTCGAGTTATTTGTCTCCGTACATTCAAATTCTAAGGTACTCCATATATTTTATAAAAGTCATTTTATACTTTAATATTTTAAGATTTTTCTAAAAATACTTCTAGAGAAACAGATAGTTTATTTAGAACTAGAAGGATCAGGGAACAATTTTATTAACCCATATCTAAAGTTTGAACTAGAATCAATAACTCGGATTCAAATATATTTTTCAGCAACACATCAAGAAATATTTTTATTTTTGTTTTCGACTACGTACAAAAGATCTGGCATGAAAAATATTTTGTGGTCATTCTAGTACATCTAAATTATAAGATATTTTATCTATTTTGTTTTGTGGTTCTTTTAGTACATATAAATTGTAAAATATTCCATCTATTTTAAAAAAGTTTACAATTTTTTATATTCCTTATTTAAATCCGGTCAACTTTTTTGAGAAATGTATCACTAACAATATTAGCGGTGGAGACGCTTCGAAATTTCGAAAGTAAGAAAGTTCGAGGATATGTTTGAGATTTCGTTTTTTTTTAAGATACGAAAAATTTCGGGAAAAGATCGGCTTACAAAATTTTAGGAAGGAAACAAAATGTTCGAAAGCTTTAACTACAATTCTGACAACACTATATGCATTATTGTAAAACTTTCTTATTTCAAAAAAGAGATGGGAGCAAAGTCAGCACAAAGAAATTCGAAATATTGTAAAATTCTAAAGCCTGCTAACAGTCCCCGCAGGCAATTTGCATCAAGCTCGTCCATCCATAATGATAAAATAATAGTTCAAGTTTGATTCGGCGGAGTCAAAAATTCGTGATTCAGGAATAATTCTGATATAATTCGAAAATGATTCGGTAATAAGAAAGCAAAAAAGAAATAATAAAAAAAATTAAAAATATTTCGTATTTTTTTGCATTTTATTCACGAATAATTCGTGATTCGCTTTTTTATTCACGAACAAAATATATTATATTTTTTTTTTTTTTTTTGCATTTTATTCTGTGTTCGGTTTATAAACGTTAACAAAAACGAAACATGTCAGTATGCGTCCATCAATTAGAAGTTTAGAACACGTCATGTTACCCTCGAGTCAACCGTGCATGATTCTCCCATGTGCTAACTATGTACAGATTTGACACTCGAGTGATTCTGCCATGTGCTATGTACAAATTAGATAAAGAAATAATTGAATTGGCAAAGAACATGGCCGAAATTTTTATTTCTACCATTTTAAAAAAATAAATAAACCAAATAACCATCGTTTGGTGGCAATTGGAATTCTAGCACGGCCGCATCGGCATTCTGCGGACCCATTTCAGCGGGGCCGCAAAATGCCGATGCGGACCCTCAAATGGGTCCGCATCGGCATTCTGCGGACCCATATTTTTTTTTTTCAATTCACTTTTCAAACTTTGCTGATATAGGTGTGGCACGGATATCTAGACATAAAAAAATATTAAAAAACTAAATATTTGAGTAAAGTAGCGAAGCGGCACAGATTCATAGAAAACCAAAAAATAATAAAAAACTAAAATTTGATATTTGTCGTAGTGGTGTCTCGGTAAAATAAAACAAAAAAAAATGGGTCCGCAGAATGGTTCTGCGGACCCAGCCAGGTGTCCGCAGTGGCATTCTGCGGCCCCGCTCAAATGGGTCCGCAGAATGCCGATGCGGCCGTGCTAGAATTCGAATTGTCACCAAACGATGGTTATTTGGTTTATTTATTTTTTTAAAATGGTAGAAATAAAGAATTCGGAGAACATGACACCGATTGTTTTTTTTCTATATCGTCATCCGAAAAAAAAAATTAAAAAATCAGTTTTTAGAAATTGTTTTAGAATATTTATTATCTCGCAACTAAAATGATATGAGATTCAGTAAAATCATAACTGTGCAGATAATATCGAAGCACCAAAATAGTATGAAATCTAGGGAATCAATTTCTCCGCAACACTACTAAAATTTTGACTTGTTACAAGAGTAGCACTTACTTATTGCAAGAGTGGTGAACGGCTCTTGCAAAAGAAATAGCATTTCTGACACAAAGCAACGGCATTTTTTTCAAAAAAAGTGACATAGATATATCTGTAATTCTGCAATGTTTTCAAAAAAGTGACATTTTGGGTAATTTTTATTGATGGTCGAGCTGACGAGGAAATTACCCTAGCAAGTAGAGCAGAGCATTTTTTCTTTTTTCTAAATTCCCATGTAATGGGTAGTTTCAGACGAGGAACATATAATGATTCAACAACGGGGTACAAACAATGCAATTGGAAAACAAAAAAGAAAGGCATTCTGAAAGGAAATTTGTACTGATAACGCCACGAATGGTTCAGAAACCCTAATGATTTATCAGTACCAATTTATCAAATATACATATATCTTCAATCCCATAATAGAACTAAGGAAACGATGACCACAAGTAATAAATAAAGAAGAAATGATGAATCGCCCCTGCACAGAGAGCTACGCGGCATTAAAATTTTGCCTAAATCAGAGGTAGTCCTGTAGCAAAATATATAGAAACGACGCTTAATGCAAGATACAAGTACTACACTAGAATTAATCTAGAAGACTACAAGTCAAATCAAGCCTGCAGGATTTGCTAAGTTGTCACTCTCCTCCAGAGAAGATCGATCTGCATGCACAAAAGTTGACACGTAGCCAAGTAATTAGTTTTGCACGGACATGCATGGTATGATGTATGTATTAAACTTATTGATTAGCCCGACAGTTGATGCGTAGCAATACAAAGCCCTATACGGTTATACCACGACCCCAGATTAAGCTTGTCAATTAATGTCTGACGAGAGTAACACATGATTATGAATAGATAGCTTGGAACATTTAATTTAGTCTCTATGGCATCGATCCATATTCAAGTATCAAACATACACGACCAAATAAAAAACAATTGATTATTAAAAGTGATCGCTCGATCCTCAATAAGTGCTTGGATTAAAGAATCCTTCCATCAGTTCTTTAATCTAATAAATATGACAAGAAGGGATATGTATGCAGTATGGTAGTCTATTTCTAACTTTTTTTGTAGTAATATGACAAAGGGGCCTGTCGGTGCATTGAATATCTGATAAGATAAATTAAAAGACCTAGCAGCTGGTTCAATACAAAAGGCTAAGAAAACTAAAGAAACCACGTATATAAAGAATATTCCTGATGGTCTTGTAAATCTCCTCTATTTCATACCAGAAACGGATAAACGTTCTTCATTTCATACAAGAACGGATGGTTGATATATACACTCCTTATGTACGGACTTGATCTTTCTGCCTTTGCACAGTCGCAGTTTTGCACCGAATAGTAAATATTATATGTTAGCGTATGTCATCGATCAGACTTCTATAGCATGTTTCATAAAATCCCAACAATATTGTATGGAGAGAGGGATAGAGAGAGAGAGAGAGAGAGAGAGAGTACCTGCAGTATCATCCTTTCCTCATGGCAGGAGGCACCATATCTCCCAACAAACCCTCATCCCCCCGGCTTACAGCCCCTTCCTCCTGTACCGACATTTCCTGCTTCTCTCCATTAGTAGCTGAAGCCACCAGCTGATGACCTCTCGACAAAACACTAATCTGAGCTGACAGTGGTGCTGTTGCAGAGACGGTTATCGAAGAGCTATTACTATTAGTACTATTACTTCCATTACTATTAGACGGAAGGTGCAAATTGGCAGTAGGAAGATAGAGTTGATGAGGTGTGGCATATGCAATCCGTTCGGCCAATGCAGTTGCGCTGTGGAAGGGAGACATGCCTGAGTTCACGTTAGTGCGTGGGAATGTGACGGTGTGGTGGCAGTGCTGCCCCTCGTATGTTGTTATCACTATCGATGGGTCTTGCGAGGATCTCTCAACTCGCTTTTTCACTGTGCACTTGCTGTTAGTGCATCTGTAGTAGCTCCTGTATGGAAAGGAATCAAAGGATCGATTATTACACAGAGCATGTGAGAGTTTTTCTTCATATGGTTTGAGTAATGTAGCCCTTACATAGGATATTCTGATGCGCATCGAAGTTTTCATGAAAAATATATGTCTGAAATTCAAAAATGGTACTATATATATAGTCTTCCTTATATTTACTATACTTAATTTTATACTGATTAAATTTTACTTGCACAAAAAACAATTTGCAAATGGCAATGACTAATTTGCAGTTTTTAAAGGTCAAAACATTTTCTTAATTTCTCTTCAATGTTAGTGAACAGAACTAGATAATAAACGAAAAAACAATGTTACTGAAGTAAATTTCGCTTATATTCATTTGTTTATATTTATTTACTTAACTATGAATCTAGTTGTTGTTTTTACTTATATATATATTCATACCTACAATATATTTATTTATTTATTTTGGAAGAAGCTGGTCGATCGATTTATAGCACCATGATCTGCTTCTATAGTAGTTGTCATTTAAAACATGTCTTCTTAAACCTCGTCCTATGGTGATCTTTTTGCCTGATCTAAAAGTTTTAATTGACTCTTTGTATTTATGGAAGTCAGATTCCACAACAGGAACTGCCAGTAATTGGCCCATGCACATCAATGGTACCAAAGAAGATAGCATTAATTATTTTGGTTGATGTTTAATTCTATATATTATTTTTGAAAGATTTTACTTTACATATAGTTGGAATGAAAAAGTTATCACACATGTGCTGATGAATGTTGGAATCTAGTTTCACTTGTATTGAGTTTCTACTTGAGGAAAAGGTAAGGAGTTCCACTCAAACATCTGCTCACCCAGTTCAACCCTGAACATCTTTATTTTTTTCATTATAATTAGTCAAATATTAATAATTGTTAAGAACGCATAATTTAATTATTATATCAAATTATTAATAACGAGTACCTAATGTTAAATGGAAAAATATATTTGTTAATGGTAGGACATTTAAAAATAGCAACTTTTAAAACTATTAGTAAAATAAAATGAGTTGTTTTTATATAATTTACATATTTGTTATTGACATATACTAATACTGGTTCATTTATAAATTAGATAGTCACTCTAAAAGGTATGAAGATATATGACGAACATCTAGTCAGATACCCAAGCTATTGAAAATTTACTCAAGCAAATGAAAATTAGATCATCGTGTTATTGGGTCAAACGAAGTTTCCATTGAAGTCCAATACGAATCTTTGGGTACTTCTCATGAGATTTATGGACGGACGTTACATGTTTGATCATCATTACTTCTAAACAATCCTGATGATAGGACAAATCAAATCTACAACATGTTAAATCTGTCGGAATCTAACATATAACTATATTTGGTTAACAAACATATATATATATATATATAGAGAGAGAGGAGGGATCAAGTTACAACAAAGTTACAACATCCATTTTGTTCATTTTCAAAGTCCAAATCGTCGATCCAAACCGTTCAACATGATTATCTAAATAAAATGTGCTTGTAGATTAAATTTTACATTTTTTTGAATTTTTTTACTATTTATTAAGATGGGTACAAAATTCAATGGTCTGAATATGACTATTTTTTGTAAAATACTTAATAAATAGTAAAAAAATTCAAAAAAATGTAAAATTTGATCTGCAAGCACATTTTATTGTGGAGATTATGTTGAACGGTTTGGATCGACGATTTGGACTTTGAAAATGAAAAAAATGGATGTTGTAACTTTGTTGTAACTCAAATTTGTTGTAACTTGATCCCTCCTCATATATATATATATATATATATATATATATATACATATTACCCAGAAACATATAGCAACGTACATAACAACATAATTTTCTTACTAAGATTGTAAAGTTATTAATTTTAAGTAATTGCTATATTATTAATGAATAATTGTCCATTTAACAATTAGCAAATTGTACTTAATATATAATTATCGATAATATATATTTTGTGAGGTATTATAATCACTGGAAATGTCCATGAACGTACTAGATGGATTTTAAAAAAGGTGGATTAATTCTGGGATTCACTCCGTACTTAATGAGAGTTTCTCTAATATTTTTTTGTTTTTATAAGTCACGGGATCGAATTCTATATAAACATGGAAACTCTCAACCAGCCTTCAAAAGAGATTTTACATTTCAATTATTTTGAACTTGCAAGAAAATGCACGTCAGTTGAGCATAATATGTACTTCTTTTCTAAATTATTAAGAGATCAGTAAGCTTATTCCACGTTGATATAAAAAAACTCGTGCATATATATATACGTTCTTTTCTATTGAAATTCTGGATTTAAACTTTAAATAATGGAATATAAAGTGATCATGGTCCTCTTTATCCAGCAAAGAATACGCGTTATTTTTTTTATTGAAACTAGAGAAAGAGTGTTCTTGCACCAAACTTAGTCGTCTAAAGTTGACAAAGAAAAAGAACAAACAATACTGAAAGACTATATCAAAAAATAAATGAGAATGAGAATGAGAAAGATGTAATTATAACCTTGGAAATGGGCTATTTTTTACAGCCTTCTGGCCGTACTTCCTCCATCTATAGCCATCTTCTAGATGGTCTATTTCGCTCTTGGTCATGAACGCAAACCTCGGTTGCCTTGTTCTTTTTTGCCCCTTTTTAACACTCTTTCTTCTACAATCACAAACACAAAGAAAATTGTACCTTGAATTTAGTAAGTTATTGTAAAGGCAAAAGGAGTTCAATTGATGAGAGAGAACGGCTAGAAGATACTGATGCATACATTATATTCTGTCATTATGTGATGATATATAAGACAACCCAATGTTCAATACAAAGCAACAAATTGCACCATGCCATAAAACTATAATTTCTGAACAGTATGTCCACAGAAAACTTGAGTAACATGTGGATCAACTTAAAATCCAGAACAGTTACGTGTCAAAATACCAGACAAATGAAGATTCGACGCATGATACATTGTTCCCTGTATGTTCCCAAAGACTATAAACAAACAATAAAACTGACTAGCAAAAGGTAGCGGTGAAAAAGGAATCCTTTTAAAAGAGCATGTTTTATTTGGTCATTTCCTTGGCTAAACCTTTTTTTTTTTTTTTGTATTAACATGAATCCAGTTTTTCTACAAGTGAAAAATGATTAATTAGACAAACAGAACAAGGCAAATATGAGAGTAAAAGGCATCTTTTTTCACTTATATGAGTGCACTTCTTTTTTTTCAAGGACAGTAGGAGCGCACCTCAGACTTGAAAGAAAAATGATAAAATAAAACCATGTTTAAATTTCTTCCTTTGTTCTTGACTTCTCTAAGTTCAATTTGCACCAATGACACAGCAAGTAGAAGATGTGGGCAGTGGTGGAAATAAAAAAAATAAAAAAAAGGTCTGTGTCGCTCCAGAATGAACCAAAACAAAAGATAAAATTAAAAACATAAAAAATAATTAAAAACCGCGTAATCTGGGGTAATGATCGATGTTTATCAACACGGAATTCCCGCCACGAAATCTAAAAAATCTGCACCTCTAAATTACCAAAACTGCCCTCACACGCTTCTTTCTCTTTCACGCGTCTTGCGTATAGAATTTTTTTCTTTTCCAAAAACCGTATTTTCCTATTTCCATCTCACTCCTAAACTTCCGAAAATACCCCAGACACCACGCATAATTACGACTCTGCCACTATAGCGCTATAGTATCACACTACTCAATATACTCACGGTGTTTCAGGCGGCTTCTCATCGCTGGAGCTAGACGACGCGGCATCCCCCGATCTCGCTGACGTGTCAGGAGCCTCCACCTTAGGATCTATTAGTGCCACAGTGTCAGAGCTGTCAGGAGGATCGAACGACTCGAAATCACCCGATCCAGCAGGGTAGCTCCACTCAAGCCCACCGCTAATCCTTCCTGAGCACAGCTCGTCAAGGGACGAGATCGCTCCACCGTATCCATTGAACGGCCAGGACTCGCCGGAGATATCAGATCCGGTCGGACCTTTAGCTTCCTCCATCAGTAACCCTCTCTCGAGCTTTCTCGCGCTCGCTCTCTCTCTTTCTGGGATTTGATTTTTTGGTAGCTTCTCTTTCCTACTCTATTTCCTTTTCAGAGGAGAGAGAGGTATAGAAGGGGATTTGGAAGTCTCTTCAGATATCGCTTTCATGGGTCACTAATCTGTACTCGATAAAAGGTACGGCCTACTATTTTGTATTAGTATTTTGCACTATTATATTACGTTGATAATTTAAAATTTAAGGAAAAAGAAGAAAAAGGTTGACAGGGAGGGATAAACTAATGGTGGAGATCGAACACGGTCGTTGCTCGTCAACCCATTATTTAGTTGCATCCTCTCAAGTACATTACGTTGAGGCTTATCAAGTGCCCTAACTAATTATTAGGTGAATAAACAAAATGGACTGTCCAGTTTTGTCTTGACAGGAGAGAAATATCAGCGATCGATTAAACAACATTTTAAACCGGTAATTTAGGAGTAAAAGCGAAGTAAAACTTTGGCGTCCATTTTGAGTGCCTATTGGTCTTGACTGGTATAATTCGTGCCATTTGTTGCTGATTAAATAATAATAATATATAAACGATCAAATTCTGTAGATTAATATATATATGGTGCAGTCGCTTTACGTTGGATATCATCACATGGTTGAGATTGCATATCTTTGATGACACCCAATTAATAATTACATCTTAGAAAAGTTTACGATGTATATCAAGTATTCTAGTCATGATTCATGAATGTTGGTGGTCTTGTTTGATTATTCTTTATAGGCTCGGTACAGTGATTAATTGTACTATACTTTTCAAAAAGAAGTTTGGGATCGGTGTGATATGGGGGCAAAATTAACAATCTGACCATAACTTTGTGAGAACTGTGTAATATTTCCTCTTTTTTGTCAACTCCTTATTATAAAGGATGTCAGTATATTGGTCATTTCATGATGCTGTGTCTGTAGTCTCTGAACTCTAGAAGTGCATCATCATTTTAATACATTAATGAACTTGCCGTTTGGTACATGTAAAATGTTATTCATTGGATCATTCATCACAGACAATAGTATCATACTGACAAAATTAATTTCCCATTCATGTACCATTCAATTTGGTGCACATAATTTTTTTTCAAAATATGACATCATAAAAAGTTTGTTCTTTCAAAAAATAGAATGTTTCTAAAAACGAGCTGTTTTCTTTAAAAAGTGACTTAAAATGTTACCAATATTTTTTGTGTATATTCTGCAAAAATTGGAGCATCAGTGCCACTTTTTAGAAACAGTCTTAATTGGTTTAGCAGTTGGGTCATTTTTTTTTTCTAAAATCCAAGTTTTGTATTTAACAAAAAAAATGTAAAATTAGGATTTTCTAACACAACATCTATGTATTAATTAGTATAATAGTATGTGCTTCATTCCAACACACAAAATTATTCACTGAAAGTTAATTAGATAACTTATAATTAAGAGATCATAATTTCCAAGTTCAAGTTGATATAATATAATGAAAAGTTTGTCTCTTCTCCATCACTCAATAGAAACTGATGTACAATCATAGAATTCGAATTTGATCCGGACAAACTAGATTTTTTTTTTCTTTGAAGTTTCAAAGTTATTATTGGTAAATAAAAAAATGAATGAATTTACTGTTCCGGATATTTTGTTTTCTACCATCAAGACTCTTACACCTTGTTTGGATGGAGAGTAGAGGAAGGGGAGGGAATGGAAAGAAAAGAAAAAATTTCTTCGAATTGTGTTTGGTTGACAAAATTATGTCGGAGATGAAGGGTACAGTAGGTGAAAAGTTTAACCGTGCATGATTATAATCAATAGAATCGATTTTCCTTTCAATTTAGAGTGTAACAGATGGAAAGAAATTTTGTTGCAAATATTTTCAGAAAAAATAATACAATGTCCAATTCTATATCTTACATATATAATTCTCATTCAAGTTTCTTTGTCACAAACTATTAGCAACCACCAAATTTCTCATTAACCTTATAAATTTTAATTAACCAAGAAATAAGACAAAAAGAAAAGTTAAATTTATTTTCTCTCATTAATCATCCAAACACGAAGATGTTAAATATGTTAATCTTCATTTCTATTCCATTTCATTCCGATCCTTTGTATATATTCTTCACCTCTCTACCCTTCCTATACTCTCCATCCAAACAAGGTGTTAATGTTAATTTCATTCCGTCAAACGTGAACTTCAAATATGAATTTTATATAATTCAATATATAAATATAATATTTATATAAATATTAATTTATGTAAAATTCATACTTAAAGACAATACGCGGTTCGACTTGATGCGTTTCAGTTAAGTAAAGATTCAAAAGCACAAAATATATCGGACTTTTGACTTCACCTCACACAAAAAATAAGATAGATGCAGCGCAACATTTGATGCATATATGGAACTCTTTTTTATCTTCCTGAAATTTTCTATTTCTCATACTTCATATATGTGCCTATCTTCCTAAAATTTCATATTGCACACACACACACACACACACATATATATACTCTGATAGAAAAATAAGAATTAAAAAAAAAAATATAGAGCGGTGGGTGGGACCAGTAAAGATGGGACCTATCAACAATCTTTTAGAAACCTAACTTATTCCCCACGAAATCCTATCGCTCTCCTTCGGAATTTTATTTACGGAACCTCTCTATTCCCTCCATTTTCTATCCCATTCGCCTTCCAGAAACCATGCATGTGACTCTTCTCTGCAACATGTTAGGTGCTTGATTTGCAACCCACAAATCATGGAGTCCGGATCCCCTAAAGTAACCCAATTTTTGAGTTTTGACGTGTACGGTGCCTATTCGGTGGTAGCGCAGGGGGCCAGTATTATTTGTGGGGTCCAGGTTCTTTAAGATTCGTGTTAGAGCACCTTGGACGGTTTGGATCAAAACTCAAAAATTGGGTTACTGCACTGGATCTGAATTCCAAATGATGATCACTCTCTATCACGTCGGAATATTATTACTTGGTCAAAGAAAAATAATCCTGACTTCTAGTTTTTATTTGATTTTTTATTTTTGATTTTTTGGTTTCCGGGAGAATATTTTTCATCAATTATTGCTAGCAGCTTCGTTGGCTATCAAATCTACACATTGTCTTTCGCAGCGAATATGTGAATTCAAATTTTAGCAAGGATAAGGTTGAAATTTAAAATTTAAAATACAGAGTTGTTTAGAATCTATAAATTAATTATAAAAATAAAAATCTCAATACTCTAATTAAAAGGTGGAGAAGTATATAATTAATCATATGTTAGAAAGTAGTCTCATATTATTTTTGTGTAATGTAACCTTCATTTATCCAGGCCTTAGAGTACGGTTTAAAAATACTTTTTAAGGTTAAAAAAAGATTTAATAAATAATATATTCAAAACAAATAATCATATGTATTTTTCTATGATCTACTTAATTTCCTAATCCATAACTCCAAAATATAGGTTGGGCCATTATTATATGAGTCATGTATATGGGCAAGGCTCACTGACGATGAGATAAATGCATATTATGCATTGTTATAAATTATGAGTCTCTGGTCTTAATAATTATTATTGGACACGTCCAAGTTTATATTATATGTAAGTATGGCTGTTTTCATTATAGCTATATATAAATATGCCATCCCGGTATATAGCTCCTGTTGAAACTAATTAATCACAAATTAAAAATAGCTTCGGTTTAGGGTTTAGGGTTTATATATATAATAGTATTATATTATATTAATATATAAATATATATATATATATATAGATATAATATATATATATATATATATATATATATATATATGAGTAAGGTTACGGTGCTTTGCAAAGCATAGAGCCTCCGTGCTTCGGGGCTACTTTTTGGATTTTGAAAATCCAAACAACCTATCCGAACCGTTCAACATGTTCTAAATATTGAAATGTGCTTGGAGACCAAATTTTACATTTTTTGGAATTTTTTACTATTTATTAAGCCACTTTGAAAATCCAAAATCCAACGGTAAACAGTACAAAAATTTGGACCACCGGATTTTTGGATTTTCAAGTGGCTTAATAAATAGTAAAAAAATTCCAAAAAATAAAATTTGGTCTCCAAGCACATTTCAATATTTAGAAAACATGTTGAACGGTTCGGATGGGTTGTTAGATTTTCAAAATCCAAAAAGTAGCCCCGAAGCACGGAGGCCTCTATGCTTTGCAAAGCACCGTAGCCTACTCTATATAGAT
>JAJGRW010001678.1:0-22372 GCA_025461045.1 Carex parvula | reverse complement strand
AGATACCTTTGGATGCCGCTTGGAAACTAACTTTGATTGACATGGTTTCTGGCAAAATGAACTCCCTCCCATATAATTAAACTATGTTTATCTCCTTTTCAAATCTGAATTCCAGTAATCCAATAAAAATCGATCGATAATAGCATATGGTGCAATATGCAACTCCATGAACCTATGCGGTTCAATTGTAGGTTATGCAGGTTACTTGCATTAATTACATATCTTATGGTTCATTAAGGATGAACTAGTATTCCTATTTAACACGGGTATTTATCTACTACGCCGGCCTCAGATAAGACAATGTGTGTTGCAAAAGTGAGAAATTTGTGCAAAAGATTTTGCACAGGGTCATATCTAAAATCGTTTAAATTCATGCACTTTTAAATTCTTTTGTAAGAATTTAATGTAAGATGAACGAATAATTTTGAACCTTGAATAGGATTCTGTCCAAAATTATTGTAACAATATGTCATCCCGTGTTGCAAATTAGTGTTCAAAGCCTATTTTATATGGGGTGCAAATTTTAACAGTGCACCTTTTACTTCGCACAGTGCAGCGCAGTCCTCAGCACTGTGTAAGTCACAATCGGAATTCGTATCACCTGAGGTAACAGAAAATATTATGTTTAGATCTGAACCGTCCAATCAGGATCCGCACGACTATTAAAGTTGCCACGTGCATTCCACCTCGGATTCTGATCGGACGGGTGTGATCCATACAAAATATTCTGTTACCTCAGAGGATATGGATTCGTCAAAATCGGGCTGTTAAAATTCAGTCTTTTATACGGGCAGCGCTTGAAGGGCATAAGGCTCGACGTCACGTTGGCTATATATGGCTATGCCTTGCCGTTTGGATGTAAACCTTTTTGACACAGGGCCTTGCCAGTATAATTTTTGTTATTTTTTTGAATAAAAGTGGTCTGCCAGTATAATTTGCCACTGATTTTCATAGAAAATCACAAGTGTTTCCTGAAGTTGGTACCACTCCACATAGGTCTGACATCACATCACCCCTAGGATTAATTATTACAATTATCAACCTAAACATCGATCATAGCTAAAGAAAACAAACAAGTCTAACAATTAAGTCTAACCTGACCAGTATAATATATTAATTAATTGTTGTCCATAATCATATTTTGAGATGTCAATGAAATCCTGAGAGGAGATCATTGACGGGTCAGATTGGGGATGGAATTAATTGTGATTGCATGCAGATGATATTCCTATGAAGTTGCCTGTTTTTACGATGATATAAGCATTTCCTTAATTAGATTGGCACATGTCTCGCAAGAGTGGTTAATTATTAGTTTGATAAATATGACACGCTTATATTTTGTTCTACCAATTACAAGCGTACGTACATTGACAGATGATTGAAATTAATATCACCTTAATTTTTTGCTGTTGTTTCGATAAAAACTAGCCATTAATAGATAGATGATGCATGGCGAAATTAGCAGGTATGGCAGTTGGCATGCCTCCACACTCCAGATGCTTTCAAATAATCAATTACCTAAAAATGATAATTCCTGCAAACTACAACCAGTCATTTATATTTCGAGATTGCAGAGAATCCGGCGGAGACAACCACCAATTAATAACAAATTCCTGGTTTTTAGCAAAATTCACACCTGATGTAAGTTTTTCTTCTCTATATAAGCATTGCTAAAGTCTACGAAAAATCCAACCATTATTGGAGACTGATATCACAAGATCAAACTCCTATAGCTCCACCCAAAAATAAAAAAAAAATAAAAAAAAATTCAAAAATGAAAATGAACAGCATAAAGAATATCAAGTGTACCGTTTTGTTATTTCTTTTTGCATGCACTATAAGTGCTCAAGGATCAGCTCCCAAAGATAAAGGATCGAGTGCAGCTCCTGCTGCAACAGGAGCAACCGCCGGCGCTAAAGGATCAGGTAGCGGCACCTTCGATGTAAAAAACTATGGCGCGGTTGGCGATGGAAAAACCGATTGTACAACAGTGAGTTATACATTACTTACTTTTTTATTCAAATTGTTTCACACATATATGGTGATCAGGACTTGTGTCAGTAACACAGTTGCACCTAGTTAAGGGCCATTACAATTTCACCCATACATATGGATTGATTATTATATGTTATACATTTAAAAATCTGATATATATACAATCAGTTTTAAGCTACTTTGGTGATGGATCTAATTATTCTTGGACAGACTCAAGAAGAATTAATGTGGTAAATTAACCTCCATTTATATTTTAAATTTTTTTTGTATTATGTATGATTTTCTATATAATTTACATTAAAATGTCATGAGTATTGTACAAGTGATCTCCATTTTCTTCATAATTTTTTTAATATATAATTGACTTCCTATATATGTTTGACCCCCATAGTTTGAAATCTGACTCTGCCCATGTAATTATTAATAGGGATTCCAAAAGGCATGGACCGAGGCATGCGCTGCAACAGGAAACCCTACAATTGTGGTCTCCGATGGGTCGTACCTGCTCGGGCCTGTGAATTTTGAGGGACCATGCAAGGCTCCTATAACAATTCAGTTGAACGGTAAGTTGTTAGGATCAACCAACCTCGGTGCTTACAAGGAAAACTGGGTCGTATTTTATAAAGTCACTGGGCTAACAATCACTGGAACTGGTACCTTCGATGGACAAGGGGCGTCGGCTTGGCCTAGCAACAAGTGCAGATCAGGCGGAGCGTGCAAAACCTTTCCCATGGTGAGCTTCAATGTTAATTCTTCTGAAATTTATTTAATCTAAAAAAGATGAATTGTTCGTCCATGAAATTATTGAAAGCATTAATTTGAACCCTCTCTTTAATTAAAACTCTTAATATTATCCATGCATACAGTATGATCTCACATAAAATTGAAGATTTAATTATTTCTTTTTCATTTTTGTGCGTTGAATTTGTATTCAGTCCGTGGTGTTTGCCTTCGTCGAAAACGGAGCCATACGTGGCATAAAATCACTGAATAGCAAGTACTTCCACTTCAACATCTTCAGCTCAAAGAACATCGAGATAAGTAACGTGGGCATCACTGCTCCAGAGGACAGCCCGAACACAGACGGCATTCACTTAGGTGATGTCTCAAATGTCACCATTGCAGACACAAATATAGGCACAGGCGATGATTGCATCTCCATTGGTCCCGGCAGCACTGATGTTACCATTACAGGTGTCAACTGCGGTCCCGGACATGGCATCAGCATAGGCAGCTTAGGGAAATACGCAAATGAAAAGGATGTCAGCGGTATAACGGTGAAAGGTTGCACCTTGACCAAACCACCAATGGACTTCGGATCAAGACCTTCCAGAACAATCCTTCCCCGGTGAAGGCAGACAATATCCATTTTGAGGATATAACCATGGATCATGTCACCAACCCCATCTTGATCGACCAGGAATATTGTCCCAACGGTGCTTGCACCGCTGGTGTTTCAACGGTCGCTATACGAGATGTCACATTTAAAAATATCAAAGGCATATCGTCGAATTCTCAGACAATTACTATAAACTGCAGTGAAAAAGTGCCGTGTACACAGATTTTGCTGTCAAATATCCAAGTAACTTGCCCTGCTGGTTCTACTAATGTCACATGTGCTAATGCAAAAGGTCAAGCTGATGGAACTCTCAAGCATCCTTGTTTCTAAGTAATTCCATCCATATATCTTCAATTATATATATATGTTGGCCATTGCGAAGATTTTTCCAATTTATAGCTAGCCTAGGCATGCACTAATTAATGTGTCTAATCTTCAATTCATTTAATTTGGAGTTGATATATATGACATCGATGTATGCACTGCCATTACTCTAATTACAATATTAATTACTATGGCTATACGAGATCTAGCTCGATGAATGCATATGAATTAACATTTTTTTTAGGAGTTGGACTTTTCTTTATATTTCTTTGGTTAAATATTGTTAATTAATTGATATGAATGAATTAACATATGAAGTACAATTAATATTACTCGTCGATGCGGAGAGCGTGCTATATATATGAAATGGACGTGATACAATTTTTGTTTTTGCTAGCTTATGCTATTAATTCCTATATATAGACTTCATGAACAATCCCTTTTTAGTTTGACATCTCTCTGGCTTTCTCTTTAGAGAGCGGATGGCAGATTGCCAGATTCTGGATATTTATTTATATATATAGAGCTGGAATATGGTGAATTGTGAAGTAAGATGTTATTTTTATTTCACACTCATATTTTCAAATTTATATATATGTAATTTGGATCTCTCTGGCTCTCTCTATATATATGTAATTTGGATCGACATTTAGTTTAATTTGAAAATGTATTGAATATTTATCGATTGATTAGAAAAGATCGATTAATAGTTGAGTTTAATTAGAACTTCTGAGAAATTATATATTAACAATATAATGCTATTATTAAGTTTTAAATGAAAATTTTATATCTATATTTATGTACTGTATTAATTTCTAATCCGATGGACGTGGTCAACTATATATTTTAGTCCATGTGATAAATTCATTTTCGTTTTGTTTCGCAGACGCCCTTTTTTTTCTTGTTTTTCGCAGACAACCTTTAATTAATTAATTAATACTCTTCGCTTATTTGCCTAACAAATAACTAACACTACTTATGAACGTAACAATTAATGCTCTTGTTGCTGCTGCTATTCAGCCACTACTATCTCTTGGCTGATATGGCACTATCTGATATTTATTTCTTTCCCTTCCTTCTGGCCTGTGATTATGCTGCTGTTTTTGGGTTATACTATTAGCCTGATAATATAATAAAAAGAATGATGTAATTTGAGATGTATGCTAGTCAGGATAGAATGAAACCCTCCGTTTGGTTTGACCCTCTCTCTTATTATCTTACTGGTATATGTCAATATGTAAGATTATACAATTTTAGTCCGATATATTGTCAGCAGTTGATGCAGAAATATAATAGGTGTCATCAATATACTCATTGAGAATCGCATAGTTATTACTTCAATAACATTTTCATTTTTTTAAGTATGAGAGTCGAAATAAAAAATTTCATATCAAAATGCAAGAGTCAACATAGGCAGGATTCCCTCAAATGTAATAAAAAACAAAATACATCCTTAAAAAAAAAAAAAGACATTCCCTCTGGACCAGAAAATATGTAGGGACAATGTCTAAATTTTAGATCGGGTAATGAATACTTTTATTATTTTTTAAATGGGTTCGATTCGGCCCAACAGATTCCGAAGTCCTGACCTATCGGGTCACGGGTCTATCCAACCAAACCCGTTTATACTTGATAAAGAAATAATTTAATACCCACATGACGACAATCCATTAGAGACCCCAATAGGGAGGAGGGGGTGGAAGAGGAGGCTTGGTCGATTGCTTGCTCTGATCTCCCCTTCTGTTTGCCAATTTGTGGTATGCAATCCTAATTGTTTCTTTCGGGTTTTCTTTTATCTGAAGCCGTTAATTTCTTTATGCCTCTTAACCGATTTCTGAATTCTGATGCATGCCATGCATCCTAATAGTAATATAGTATCTAGGGTTAATTTTTTATATACTCTCGAAAACTTAATTTTTCAGTTTTCTATTTACCTTTACACTCTTTATTATATCTAATATACCCCTTAAGGCCTTAACTATGTTTATATTTTTCCATTTACCCATAAAGATAATTATCCACACTTGATTAATATTGTCGTAATCTACTTTTTCTCATTTTACTCTTAGGCTCTTTTATGTTTTTTAAGGCTATTGAAAAAAACTCTCACTAACGATTTGTATTAAAAATAAGAATCCTGTACAACTCCTCCATGCTGAAAATTAAATTACATTCTAACTAGAAATTGAAATTTACATAGTAAATATCATCGCTAAAAGACAGCGGTATACAGTAGCAAAACTCATTCTAAAGATTATTGCTCCAGTCTTGTATATATGGTGATACATGTTTCCCGTACCAGTTGTACCACCAATTTATTATCCCCTGTGAAGATTCTCCTGTTTCGCTCGCATCATAAAGCCCACATACTTGCTGCCCAAATCGTGCCCCATGCGTGATTTTGTGTGTCCCCTCCGCACCACATGTCCAACATGGTTTGAGGGTTTGCATTAACCCGTCCAAGACCCAGCTTTGTCAACAGCATCCTCCAAAACACCCATGAGTACCTGCATGATATAAAAATATGATCTCTCGTCTCGTTTGAGTTATCCGAACACAATGCACATCCCGGTGTAATGGTACAACTTCAGAGTATTAGAACTTCCTGAGTCAATATCTTGTTTTTGAATGGCCGCCCACAAGAAGGCTCTGACCTTGATGGAAGCCTTTAATTTCCATAGTTTTTTTTGTAAATCTAACATGTTACCCCTTTGTTATGCATTGTTGCGTAGGATGAAGCACTTGTAAATGCCCTGCTGACGATTACCACTCGATACCAGTGCCATTTTCCCCCGGCTGAACCGAGCACGTGTAGAACTGTACCAATTTGCCCAAGCTCTGAATGAAAAAGGATCATGTGGTCACAGCCAAGATGTGCACCGGCTCCGTAACGGCATATAGCAGTGTGACTGTTTTTGTCCCTCTTGTAAGACAATAAAAACAATAAATAATAAAACTCGATCGGTGATCACCACCGAAGAGATCTCCAACCAACAAGGAGTAAAATAGGCATGCCTGACCATCAGTTCTACTAACGATTATCCATGTATAGCATATCAAGATTAAGTTTCGTAGAACTGTATTCCTTGTTGTATCCAGTAGGAAACTCTCATATGGTCCCCGTGTATCATACAAAGTTTACATTTTAATTACACTTGTGGACCTTCATGCTTGATTCGAAAAAAACACAGTGAGTCCTTTACTTTATTTCCTTTGTTTCTCTTCACTAATGACTTGATTGAAATAATCCTCTAATCATAATAAATAAATCACATCCTCCTGACCTTCGTGATTGATACCAAAATACTGTTAATTCTAGAATGATTCATACTGACACCTTGTGTATCGATTATTCTATTAATTAATATCGGGTGTTGAAATGTGTTGTGGTTCTTGTTGTCACATATTAGCTCTTGTTCATTCTAAAGAATTTATAATGGGATAATTGGATATTTGAGTCTCTGATTTTAACACAATTAACAAATCGAAGTGAAAAAGAAATGAAATACAGAAGGGGTATAATTGGAAACATAAAATATAAAGTGTGTGAATTAACTATAAGGATAAATAAGAAATAATTAGAAGAGTTGAGAGGTAAATATAATATATTAAAGTTTTTAAGGATAAATAAGAAATTTAGCAAGAGTTAGAGGGCACAAAAGAAATTACCCCTATAATGAGTTAAGTATCAGATGAAGTTCATGTAATACAAACAAGTTTATTTTAGGCACCAACAAGTGTTGCTTGAAGCGTTGAATTAGAGAAGCTTATTATAGTGTCCTGTTATTTGTGATTCTAGTAAATAATAAAATAAAAATTTATAAATTTATAAAATTTATAAATTCCTAAAAAAATATATTCTTTTAAATTCGTTGTACTTTTATAATTTTCTCTATTTTTTCATATTTATTTGTAATTTTCTTAAACTATTAATTAATATAATTTTGTGTAACTTTCAAAAAATATGTTGTTGAATTAAAAATAAAATAAGTCATTAAATAGAAAGTGAAATAAATATAATTTAAACCATAACTTAAATAACACATTCTAACTTAAGCAATTACTTAATAACAATCTCAAATCATATAAAAACAGTTTTAAGCCAACTAAAAATAACTAACGCCTCTTATAAATAGCCTCCATATTTACCTCCATTAAATAAGGCCGAAGAGAGTTCTGAGTAATTAGATGAATATTAGGTCAACCGGTCTTTGCAGAGTAAACTTGATTGATTTATTACAGGTAATACTTGATAACTTTCACCTCCTTTTCTTTCAATGGTTGATTATTGTTAGCTAAAAACTTCTATTATTTTTTTTTTATCAGGTTTTACTATGCCTTTTTAACTTTCGGTTTCTTGTTCCAAAACCCTAAATGAAAAAAAAAAAAAACAATGCATTGAGTTTCTTATCCCTACTTACCTCGCAGAGGATTTCAAGCTAGGTTTTAACTAAGGTATATGTGAAAGATTGAATTGGTTATGTATATATATCTCTCTTCGATTTGTTTAGTTAGGTCTCTCCCCTCTCGTGTATATGTGCCCTGATCATATAGTAACTTCTTTTGTACTTCAGTAAATGGTAATTAAAGTTAGTGTAGACATGATGGCTAAGGTTAGTCGTCATTTTAATTGGAACACAATTATATTATGGATCCTCTTTTTTTCGTATTTGGAAATTGTGGTTGACAAAGGTGGGAACCTGAATTTGTACTTTTAATACTTGAGATATGTAGTTCATCTTAATTCTTGAAATTTGATAAGCGATTAATTAACCCTCTGCAACTCATTATGTACTGCAAAACAGGGTCGTGCAGGGAGGTGTTTGAATAATATAAATACTTTTGTGTGAAGGGGAAATTAAAGATGATGAATATGAAGGCACATGGTAGTGAGGAGAATGACATCATTGATAGGATCAGTAGCTTGCCTGATGATGTTCTCACGCGTATCCTATCATTTCTTAGTACAAGAAATGCCGTGCAGACATGCATCTTGTCAAAAAGATGGATCAACACATGGGCTTCTGTGCCCAATCTGGAATTTGACATTAACGAGTTTGGGTTGCCAAAATTTGTTGATGATAACATCCCTGTAGAATTTGTGACCAAATTCGAACAACTTGTGAAAAATGTGTTGGAGAAACGAGAGATATCTTGTGTTGAAAGATTTCGACTTCGGTTGGATTATAGGGTTTACTGGCCTTGCACTCAAGGTATTGTCGATTGTATTGCTGATGCGATGAAGTTGGTGCCTCGAGAGTGCTTAGTCGAAATGGGCTCGTGTGAAAATTTGACTTTAAACAATGATCTCATTTTCACTTGTGCATCACTAGTATATCTCCAGTTGTTGTTCTTTACAAATGTCACGATTCCTTTGGTAGCTCTAGAACCCAACTCAGTAAACCTTCCCTTCCTTAAAACCCTTGTACTTATTGGTGTTACAATTAATGATAACTCTTTCAAGAAGCTTTTGTTGGGTTGTCCCGTGCTTGAAGAATTATCACTAAAACATTGTCATATCGACATCATTGAGATATGTTCCAACACTTTGAAGAAGTTGGTTCTTCGTAGTTGTTATTATTACGTAATGAGATTACATATTTCCACCCCTAATCTTCTGTATTTGAATATTTATGTCTTGGATATGAGGGAAATTATGTTGCTAAATATGCTATCACTAGTGGATGCGTCCATCTATATTCCTGGTTGGTATGATAAGGAAAAATATGTTACTAGGGGACCCAAGCTTATTCACAGCCTTTCAAATGTCGAAAGCTTACGTCTTGAATTCATTTGCCCCAAGGGAAAGGTACTTTAAAATATCATCAGTTAAATTGATTAGTTCTTATGCTATCTGCCATAAATACACAATGATTTTTGTTTATAACTGTAATTCAGATACAAATCAGAATACTTAGTGTACACGATATTTGTTTGTGGTTCTTGGAGTAAACACATTCCATGACTATAATAAGCATTCAAATTTCTCATTTGTAATTAGCTTTATGATTTTTTTTTTCTCTGTAACATAGTTATAATTTTAGTTTTTTAATGAAAATAGGTACAAAAGAAGGATTTTTCTAATAGCCCAGTCTTCATCAACTTGCAGCGCCTTGAACTTGTGAGTTGGGGTTTCTATGTCTTTGATCTCACACCATATTTCCTCCATCACTCCCCTAAACTACAAGAGCTCACCTTAGAAAACAAGCATGTAATCTCTCTCTCTCTCTCTGTCTTTGAAAACTAATCTCTCTCTAGGTATTGCTATTGTTAATTTTTCATGCCTCAATTAAGAGAGACAGACAAAACCAAAGTCAATTAACGAGATGGTAGAAAATCCAAATTTAAAATGAGAAGCTTCGAATATATATGGTCAATAAATAATCCTACAAATGGACTAGATTAGGAAGTTCACAATATAGTATAGTCCGTATAATACCAGATACTATTCATATTGATTCCTTGTAGAATAATATATGATCAATGAAACATATGTAACTTGGTTTATTACCACTGAAGGCATTCGTCATGGAATTTTTAGACGAGGAGACCACTATGGAGGGACCGAGAGATGCATTAGTCCAGCGGGAGTTCCTTAAGACAGTTAGAATTGTAGGATATAAAACTGATGATGGATTTGTTGATCGGCTAATCAACAAGTTGCTTGCCCATGTTAAGATCATTGGTAATATTATTATTAATCTAGAAGATAGTTGTCCATGGTAACTTAATTGCGGGAGCTTTCATATATGACTCAGTTGTATTAATATCATCTAATATGTAATAAGTTGTGGGTGTATGATTCAGTTGAAATTAATAATATTATCTAATATGTTGTTTGGGTATGACTCAGTTGTATTAATATCATCTAATATGTAATATGCTGTGGGTGTATAACTCAGTTGTACATTAATATCATCTAATATGTAATATGTTGTGAGTGTATGATTAAGTTAATATCATCTAATGTAACTAGTAGAAAATAACTAATCAGGATCGCCATATCAAGATTGCATATCGAAAAAACTGATACCGATAAGAATCAGGATCAGATATATAGTAAAAGTCCAACCTTAAAAAGTACTATCAGGATCGAGTATTTAAAAAGACTGATCTTGATACTTTCGAGATCGGATTACTGAAAGAGTCGATCCTATAATGTTATTAACAAGATTGGTTCTTTATAAATAGCCAATCCAGATATTATGTGAACAATTAATCAGGATCAAACTATTAAAGGAGCCAACCTCGAAATTCATTTTTCTTAAGTGGCCGCCCTACTCCTCATTTCATATTGTTGAGAATTGTATCTAGTTTAGGGTTATATTGAGAAATAGGAAATATAGAGAAGTTTAGAGACTTTTGTGCAAGAATGTAAAGGCTCTATATAAGCTCAAGTTATTAATCAATAAACTAAGTTTTAAAGCAATTAGTTCTTTTCACATCTCCTCTGAAATTTCTCTCCCCGTCTAGGTATTGCTATTGTTAATTTTTCATGCCTCAATTTAGAGAGAGACAAAACCAAAGTCAATTAACGAGATGGTAAAAAATATGAGCGACCTCTTGGCAACACGACTGGCGACAAGAAAACTAACAGAGCAATCCATTCTCCGACGTGAGGCTGAGATTGCAGCATTCGATTCAGACGGACCTCCTACACAGCAGCACTGACCAGGGCCATCAATGCGGAACAAGCACGTCCACCCCTACGCACGCAAGCAGAGAGGAGACAAAAACATGCTATGCTTACAACATTCAAACCAAAGGACAAACACAGGTTTGAAGCTAGCACTAATGGCAAAGGCAAAAAAACTGTCACACCCCAAACCGGAAATTCCGAATTAAGACATGATCAATTCTCACCTCGTGTTTATTAATCAATAAACACGCAAGGCTAAACAAATATAAATAAATAACAAAAGCGGAAACATGAATAATATAAATAAAAAGCATCAGTCATATAATCCAGGGGCGGAGCCACATACAGTGAATGGGGGTCAATTGACCCCCATTCATTTTTTTTTTTTTTTTTATACTCTATTTTAATATAGATTAAAGTAAAATATTATAGATAGTGTGAAATTGACCCCCATTCGTAGTAGAAAAATTTTATATGCTTGACCCCCATTCACGTTTGACCCCCATAGTCTGAAAGTCTGGCTCCGCCCCTGATATAATCCATATATAAACATACACATATAATCCATACAACCCACATAATAATAAAACATAATCTAAGAAAAGGGGTACATGAACTACGGTCCCGATGTACAAACAAAAGTATCGAGACTCATAAATTCTAACAAAAGTCTTATCAAAGCTAACTCAAACTGCGTGGTCATCGGGGACAGCTCCTAGAAAACCCTGCTGCTGATCGCCAGTCTCTGTACCTAAAATCCCATATCAAAAGGTGGGTGAGTGACCAATCGCCCAGTATGTGACCCAGAATTACCCTTCAGGGGTCCTCGTTGGTCAAAGTACTTTTAATTTCAAGTTAAGTGAAGTTTTATAAATGATAATTTATATGCACATGATTTATTATAAATAACCTAACATATTAACTATTAAAAGAAAATACATATAATAGATGCAATGATGCGATTATTCTATAATGACAAGATGGAAATGATTCCCAAAAATAAAACACAAAGATAATGGTATATATATACATTCAATTCGGAGTCTAGTACCTAAGTACTGTGTGTAGAAACTAATATAATAATACATATGGAAAGTCACCCCGTGGTCAACTGGACCATGGTCCTAGCACGGGTTTGGGCCAACAATTTCAAGTTGGACCCGCCAGACCCGGACCGTGTAAACCCGTGGACCCGTGGGAATTATGGACCGTGCAGACTGTGGCTTGGCCGAGTGTTGCATGCTCCATGTGATGTCCAATTTTGGTGGTTATTTGTGAATCATCGAAGTATGACATTTTTGCTCTGTTTTTTTTGCCTAAATACGCAATTTTCTCCAAAACCTGCTAAAATGACTCAAAAACACATTTGCGGTAAATAAATCGAGAAAATGACTACTTCACATTCATTTTTTTGTCATTTTCTACATAAAAAGATAGTGATTTACACTATATTGTTTAACGTCATCAAAGCTTGAGTCGGTGAGCCCTTACAACAAGCGAAAAATCACACAACTATGATTATATTTGAGCACAAACGCTCCAACCGGTGAGCTCTTAAAACAAGCGAGAAGTCACTAGCTCAGCTATATCAAATAGAGCACTCAAATGATTCACAAAGTACACTCAAGATCTAATCACTCTAACCTAATCTATAATGAGATTAGTAAAGTAGATTTGAGATTGTTGAATGGATGTTTAAGTTTTAAAGCTCTCTCAATGATGAAGTCTCTTAAGAACACATAAATTTCATTTTTTGCAGTTTAAAGGCGGCAACAGACTTAGATCTGAAAATGGAATCTCCTAACCGTTAAACAGTTCTGATAACCGTTCGAACGGATAGTTCATAATATGTTGATTGTTTGATATTTGAACTAATCGTTAAGACGATTTTGGTAAACATTGAACGGTTTGTTCAAATCATCCTGATTTTTGTGTATTCTCTTGTAAGCGTTCAAATAGATGCCAAATGTTCCGAACAGTTCCATTATGGCGATTTTGGTTAAAATGCACCAGTTTTTGTATTTTGAATGATTTATTTAAAGAACTCTTGCTAATTGTTGGAACGGTTAGTGTAAAAAATCAATCTCAAATTTATTTTACTTATCTATTTGATTCTACAATTAACGGCTTCATAAAATCTTGTTGCTTCTTCGGTTCAACCAATCCAAATTGCATTTATACTCATCGTAAACCTGTAAACTTGTTGGGTTGCGTAGTACGCTGGAAGATACATTTCAAAATTTTATGATGTTGTTGTGCGGTAGATTTTGTTTATTTATGTTGTAAACTGGTCATTGTATTTTGAAATATTTTTTTGTTCTACTTCAATGAAGTAATTGAATAAGCAGTAGAAATTATCTATCTTTTCTATTTTATTTTTTGGAAATGTTTCGATTTTCTCAATTGTAGCATCGCACCACAAATTATTTTTTGTGTTTGAAATCAAAAGTTGGTCTAATTCTTTTTCGGTTTCTGAAATTCAAAATTGTATGAAAAATATATTTTTCTTCTTTTTTTTTTCTTCTTTTTTCTATTTAATCACAATTGATTTATTCAGAAACACGGTTTAGTAGGAAAAATAAAATAACTTTGTTTAGTACAAGATGAAGATCAAGCCTTTCAAACTCTAATAACAAATTTCTCGTCCTAGCCTGCAGGTGCCCTCATAATAAAAGATTTAGACTCTTTTAACAATAGTAGAAAAAATGTATTTTATTATTTTAAAAACCTAATTGTGGGCAAATTATAATTTTAATTAAGAGAATTATTGAAAGAGAGCAAACTGGAAGAGATTAATCTTCTATATTGTTTTGCCTTAAATGAATTAATTGTTGCTCCTTTGCAATAATATATTGTACTGAAAGAACCGTACTAAATGACTGAATTGAATAGAAGGGATGAATCGTTAAATGATAAAATTAATTCCCTTAAGTGATCCTGGAAAAATGCATATATAAGCTGGATTGTAACTCATCAAATTCAGTGTACACTCTAATTCACTTAATTTAAAACAACGTTTTTTTTATTAATAATGAAGTTAATTTCTGATATGGTTTTATCAATATGAAATTTTAAGTTTTTCAAAAATATTTTCTAACAATCCCCACGAAATAAATAATTTATTTTGAAAATTTATATAACTAAAAAGATAAATATATATATATATATATATATAGGACAGTGCTACGGTGCTACGCGTATATAAGGGCCCTCCGTGCTACGGCTCACTTTTTGAGTTTTCAAAATCCTAACGGTCGATCCGAACCGTTCAACACGATCTCCATATGAATATGTACTTGCAAACCAAATTTTACATTTTTTAGAATTTTTTTACTATTTATTAAGCCACTTTGAAAAAACACTAATTTGTACACAACAGTAAACTTTTCTGGACCATTGGATCAGCGATTTTCAAAGTGGCTTAATAAATAGTAAAAAAATTCTAAAAAATGTAAAATTTATATTCATATGGAGATCATGTTGAACGGTTCGGATCGACCGTTAGGATTTTGAAAACTCAAAAAGTGAGTCGTAGCACGGAGGGGCCCTTATATACGCGTAGCATATTAGCCAGATTCTATATATATATAGAGGAGGGTTCAAAACTTCAAATGCACCATAATTTTTGTGCTCCAATATGCTCAACATCCTTTATCTCTATTTTCAAAATCCGAACAGTCGATCCGAACCGTTCAACATGATCTTCATAATAAAATATGTTTGGAGACCAAATTTTATATTTTTATATAATTTTTTTACTATTTTTTTAGATAGATACAATATCACTTTATCGGATGGTCCAGAATCTTCTTAAAAAGGTGATTCTGTGCCTATCTAAAAAAATAGTAAAAAAATTCTAAAAAATATAAAATTTGGTATCCAAGCATATTTTATTATCAAGAGCATGTTGAATGGTTCAGATCGACTGTTCCGACTTTGAAAATGGAGATAAAGGATGTGGAGCATATTGGAGCACAAAAATAATGGTACATTTGGACCCTCCTCACACACACACACACACACACACACACACACATATATATATATAGTGGCTAATATCAAAACGTTTGCACCAAGCCCCTCGTGCAACCAAGTTATTTTTGGATTTTCAAAGTTCAAACGGTCGATCCGAACCGTTAGATGTTCAATCTATATTAAAATCTGCTTGGAGACCAAACTTTACATTTTTTGGAATTTTTTACTATTTATTAAACCACTTTGAAAATTGCTGATCCGGGTGAACAGTAAAAACAGTGCAATCAAATTCTGGACCATGTGATCATAAATTTTCAAAGTGGCTTAATAAATAGTAAAAAAATTCCAAAAAATGTAAAATTTGGTCTCCAAGCAGATTTTAATATAGAGATCACATCTAACGGCTCGGATCGACCGTTTGGACTTTAAAAATTCAAAACCGACTTGGTTGCACGAGGGGCTTGGTGCAAACGTTTTGATATTAGCCACTCTCATATATATATATACAGATAGATAGAGTTGGGCTACGGTGTTTCGCGAAGTAAAGCGAGTGCTTTACTTCACACTCATATTTTGCGATTTCAAAGTTTAAAATGTCGATCCGAACCGTTCAAATTGATCTCCATATTAAATTGTGCTTGGAGACCAAATTTTACATTTTTTGGAAATTTTTTACTATTTCTTTAGACTTTTTGAAATTGTTGTTTTTGATGGTCCAGGATTTTTTGAAAAACAGCGATAAAAATAGTAGTAAACAATTTAAAAAAAATGTAAAATTTGGTCTCCAAGCACAATTTAATATGGAGATCAACTTGAACGGTTCGGATCAACATTTTGAAATTTTGATTGAAGATATAGATGTGAAGTAAAACACTTGTTTTACTTCGCGAAGTACCGTAGCCCAACTCTCTCTCTCTCTCTCTATATATATAGAGTGGCTAATATACAAACGTTTGTTCCTGGACTCAGGAACAAACGGTTCGGTTCTCTAATTTTCAAAGTCTAAACAGTCGATCGAAACCGTTATATATTCAATCTATATTAAAATGTGCTTGGAGACCAAATTTTACATTTTTTGAATTTGTTTTACTATTTATTAAGATGGTTTGAAACTACTGTTTTTATTAAATTTCTGCAGCATTGACGGTTTTCAAACCAGCTTAATAAATAGTAAAAAAATTCTAAAAAATGTAAAATTTGGTTTCCAAGCACATTTTAAAATAGATTCAATATCTAACGGTTTGGACTTTGAAAATTGAAGAACCGAACCGTTTATTCCTGAGTCCACAAACAAACGTTTGTATATTAGCCACACACACACTCTCTCTCTCTCTCTCTCTCTATATATATATATATATATGCTACCATTGTTTATAATTTATAGCGGGTGAACCTTGTCTTAAATAACGAGCAATTTTTTTAAGGTTAGTGGCTTTAGTGCCTGCTAATAATTTGATTGATAAAAATGTATTTATAACGAGTCAAGTGACTCTAATTTCTATATCTACTCATTTATTCTCATGAAATACTTTAAATTACTCTAATCATCTTTAATCACTCTCTAAATTTCTAAATCTACTATTTTAATCCTACTTATATACACTCATAATCATTCTAATACCTTAATCCCATTTCGCTCCACGACCAGATCCGCTCTTTTGACCGCCGCCACGCTCCGACGACCGGATCTACTTACTATCGCACTCCGATCGAGATGAGGATTGAACGCTCCGAGCTCCAACGATACCACGCTCTTGGCTTCGATTAGCTCCGCTTGATTCGGCTCCCTTCCCTCGCTCTCATTCTCCTCTCCGTTCGAACAGGTAGGCCGAGAGAGAGGAGAGGATATTGTTATCGGAGATGAGGCCTAGATTCTAGATGGAAGGGGTCGAATGGAGGGGGGAGCGAACATATGTTTTACATTACACAGGCCCACTAATCACAATAAAGATGTACTTGTGTGTTCCATTTCTTTCTTCTTTAAAAGATGTGTGTGTGATGTACTTATAATACAATATTTAATCTTAAAATAATACAATTTGTTTTGCTCATCTGTATGAATTATAGCACGGTTAATCGTGTTGTTTATTATTAATATTACACGCCGTGAGCATAATATAAAAAAGTAACTTATACCTTTTTTTTAAAATATTATGGAAGTAATTTTCTTATTTTAAATATCTAATTGTTTATTCAACAGTTAATTTTTTGGGTATGAAATCCAAAAAAATATTCTAATTAAAAATAAATCAAACCAGACAATACATAAAGTAGTTGTCGAGTTACTCTCTTTCAATAATTAATATAAATTAAATGGAATTTTTTTTTGTGATTTCCATTTATATTGGGAGAACAACAAAATTTCCCAACCTTTTGCAATTTTTTTATTTTCTCCAATATTGTAACATCAGATTAAAAACTTCTGATGAATTTTAATCAAAAGATAATACAATCAATCCGTCAATCCCCTTGTTCTTTTTTTTCTTCAGAAACTAATGCTCACCAAAATGAATAACAAAGTTTGGTCTCGTTTTCTTTTATTTCTGTGTGTCATCTGTCATCATATTCTAAAATATAGCTTACTTAGGAACAGAAAAAAGATCATATTAGAAAGGAATTAAGAAAGCAATAAATAAATAAAATTCTATACATTTCTTTATGTGCACTCCAAAAATATTTATATTTTCTTTCTATTGCAAAAGTGCTTATACTCTTTCATAAAAATGTTTGTACGTAACAGTAAAAATATTTATCTTGTACATATATAGTATGTACAAACATTTTAATAATACATTATGTATACGTACATAATGAAAATGCAGGGAAATTCATATTGTTTTGCATACCATATGTCACAAAAAGAATATATTTATATAATTCAAAATATATGAATAATCTTTTGTATCATATATAAATATTCATACAAAAATTCATGTATGTTTATAACATGCTAACAATGAATATTGATATAAGGTTGCCCTTGTCGCTTTTCAAGAAAGATAAATATAAAACCTTTTTCCCCCCATTAAA
Source organism: Carex parvula (assembly GCA_025461045.1). NCBI lineage: Eukaryota > Viridiplantae > Streptophyta > Magnoliopsida > Poales > Cyperaceae > Carex > Carex parvula. Next base: position 4,070 of record JAJGRW010001678.1, on the reverse strand, counting down.
AAAAAAAAGAAAAAAAGAAATTTCTATTACTGTTACAAGCTAATTAATTACCAATTAATCACTGTAACTAATTGCAGTATGTTGTTAGAAGCTAATTAATTACTAATCAGCGTAACTAATTGTTGTCTATCTGTGCGCTTATATATATATATATACGTAAGAGACTTGAGATCGACAATACACAATTCATTGATTCAATTCAAAATCTGTCTCTTCTCTCTAAAATCTAAATTAATTAACCTCTCCACTACCAAGATTTAAAAGATAAGTGCTCTCTCTTAGCAATGTTCACGGTGCAGACCAAAGATGATGAGATGCTTACGGTGCCTCAGACTGTGGTAGATCAATGTAAAACGATCATCGACTTCAAAGAGCATTTAATCTGCGACAACTATCTCCCACTACCTGAGATCACTTCAGCGACACTAAAGCTGGTGATAGCATACTGCGAAAAACACCATGTCGATGCTTCAAAGATTGAGACGACAGATGAAGGTAGCAGCACCACACCTGCTTCACCAAAGATTTCTGACGAGGAGCTGAGCAACTGGGACAACAACTTCCTAGATATGAAGAAGTCCGAGCTTCACTACCTTATCCGGGCGGCTCAATATCTGCGCATCGAGGGGTTGCTGGAGGTGTCTGTCCAAAAAATGGCCACAATATTGAACAGAAGCCCTGAGGACATTCGGGTGACATTCCAAATAAAAAGTGATTTCACCGAAGACGATAAAGAAGAGCTGCGTGCAAATATCAAAGGTGGTTATCTGGGTTTCGAGTTCGATGGTTCTGAATTGTTCAAGATTGTGTCTTTTGATCGATTCCGTTTGCAAAATTTTGTCTTTTAGTTATGTGATCGCTAGTTTTATTCTACTATTTTTTTTTTTTTTTTTTTTTCCGATTTTGTTATAATTGTATAGTGGTACAAGGAATTTTGTTCTAAGATTGTGTTCTTTTTTGACTTGAATTCAAGATTGATCAATTGTTACAACTGCTGTGAAAAAGGAAAATAAATGTTCTTCCAATTAGATGTTTCATATACTTTAGTTCTTAATTTAATAAATTAGAAATTGCCGCAACTAATGTTTGACGGAAACGTCCTGTGAGCATAACTAATATTTGATGGAATGTTATTAAATATGGAGGTTCATTTAAAAAAAAAAAAAAAAGAAAATGGAGAAATTTGAGCCCTCCTTTTCTTTAAAATCAAAATTCTGGTGATTCAAAGCAGAGGCAGAGAAACCCAAGAATTTCGGCCTCCGCCTTCAGTCAAAATAACCTACATATGTAAACCCTTTTTTCTAGTCCTAATGCAAACATGTATTTGCTAGGATGGATGTATGCAATTCATAAACTTCAGTCATTTGTTTATCAACCCTTCGTGGTGTCCGAATGCATAAATTCACCACCTTCAGTCAAATTTCAACTAGTGCATTGCTCTCTAATTTCGCATTTTTATCATTGCTAACTTCACCTTTTGTTGAAATTGGTACGAGATAATTTATACCTTTTGTTCAAAATAAAATGTGATTTCGAACAAGCAAATTCAATATGAATCTATTCTAATGTATCTGATGGATACAATCGGTTAGTGGGGTAACTGGCACGATACAATCTCACCAAGGCCTCGATTTTTATGATCGTCTTAAAATTTGATAAATGAATCCGGTGGAGTATACTTGAACTTTTGTATCCTTTGACCTTAGTAGCCTTCTGAGACTTCTCTCCACAATTTTTAGTAGTGATCGGTCAACTGTAAGAGGTGTTGAGCCGGTCGGGCATGAAGGAATTCCCAAACTTGAACAATAGTCAATGAGGCATGATTAGCAAAAATAATGCTCACAAAGAAGTGACCTGGGGGAAATACAACAAATAATCTATGTCAATTTTTCTTTCTTTGTGTGAAAATTTTCAGTTTAAAAATAATAACTTTTCAACTAAATTTATACTTTTCAAATTTTGAACTGATATTTCAATATCAACTACAATTTTTGACACTGAATTTGCTGTATAGAATTCGGTGTAGTTAGTAAAAAATGTGCCAATGTCCAGTTACAAAATGGTGCTGATACCCCATGATGCAGTACAGCAATCCACTGTTCGTTCCTATTCTAATTACCAATACAATGATAATATCTGCAACTTTAAATAATTACATTATTTAATTTGTGCAGGCACAGAAACCATTAAAGTATAAAAACAAATGAAACATAGCATCATTATATACCACCACATCTTCAGATTCAAAGCACAGCACTAACCGCAATCAGTTTTGGATGCAGCGTAATCGTGGCAACCTTCAAGAGGCTGAGCAGTTGCAGAGTATAGAAATAAGATATGGATGATCAACTGCCTGCAATAAAACAAGCATAAACTTCAAATTAATTTCATTTATTTTTCTTTTGCAAATAATTTCATATTGTGCCTAAATCAAATCTTCTCCATTGGTAATCAAAACTAAAAAACTAACATAATAAAATTTACCTGACGCAACCTAGTTAGGAGGTCAAAGATGTGTGCTCATTAAAGTGCTGGCATCCACATACCTGAAAATTATAATAAGAGACATAACATAATGAAATATGGTTGTGAAATACAAGTGAATACAAAAGTATATTAGATTAAGGAGCAACACTCACCAGTCAACTGAGTATGGCTTTGAGTATACATGCTTCATAGAACTCTGTGTTCCTGTTCATCCATCGAGTCCCGCCACAGAGTAACCTGCAAAGTATGATTATAAGGTTTTGACTGATAATATTACAATATTCAAGTGGTTAATTTATGATAAAATATATAACTCCAATCAAATCCATACAAGTTTAGATGGAAGCGCGATGTCAGCAGCACGCCCTTTATTTGTTCGCCTCGATACAATATTTTCATAACCGTCTCTCTAACAATGTCATGGCCCTTTGACAACCCTTTTGACTTGACGAAACTTGTATATGTCTTGCAATATACTAAAAGAACAGGATCATCAGATTTTCAAATTTAAGCAATAATCAACTCATAAAGGAGGGTTACAACAGAGCCTCCTGCAAAATGGGAAATACCTCAAATAGACATACAAATTTTCACATATCACAGGGGTCAACATGTATTTAGATAACAAAACTTCATAGAAAATGCACCTCATTCCACCAGCAAAAGTGACGAATACAGTGCCCACAGTCTGTACAAACTTTGGAAGAACTACAAGAGAAAAAAAAACAAATTCTTATCAGAACTTGAAACAAAGCAGTAATAATAAAAGAAGATTAGTAGTTCAAAAAGTACATACCTGAAATCCTGTAACCTACAATTGCAATCCTTGCAAAGGTAGTAGGAGTAAGGGAAGACTTCGAGAAACTGAATTTGGTACAATAACACGAGGAAATTCACAATTTTGTAAGCCCAAATAAAATAATCCTACAGAACAAACAATCATGAAAATGGTGTTGTTTATTAAATTACCAGAGAATAAAGCTCTCCAACTCTGTTTTGTAGAGGGGTCCAGCTAAGGACCCACTTGTACTCGCCCTTCAGTGCAAAATAACGGCTCTGGCAGTGTTGCTTCTCCTATCCTTAATGCAATGTGCCTGCATAAGATTCAAATCAAATTTATGAAACAAATTATAGCTACAGATAATAGTTGGCTATCTAACAGCAAACGGTGACTCTCCTCCAATGTTGTATAAATAAAACAATTGTACATTAGTGTGAAGTGTGAACCATAACATGCTCAAATAGAAACCTGAGAGTTACTTTTCAAGTACTCTTTTTTGCTGCATGTATTGTATTCTAGAAACCTAATTCCTTAACAAGTGAACAAATTTGAATAAGAGAATGTTATTGAAAATGATTGTGTTTCTTATATTTCTCAGATGTTTACAGTACATACTTATAGATTTACAAAGTAATTAGCCGTTGCTTACTTTCCTATAAGAATTTGCTGGTGAAGGTAATCCAGCCTTTCTTTCTATATTTACCATAGCTGTATTTAGAAATATTCAAATGGTCAGATTTTTTATGAATCTGCTAAGGATTTCTTGCTGTTTTATCTTCAATACTCCCCCCTCAAGTTGGGA
>JAJGRW010001677.1:0-26807 GCA_025461045.1 Carex parvula | reverse complement strand
TGTATTTTTAAATTTTTCGAAGGGTATATATGAAATTCTCACTTTAAAATATACTGTAGGGAGGAGGTGAGTTTCCAAGAAAAACTTCAGGGTACTTCCAATTAAAGATGGAGGTTTTGCTAAGCAGATATGCATGTATTTCTTTCGGATTTAATTTTCAATGGAATTATATTCTAGTGTATTATTGTGAAATTCAGGTAACTTTCAATTTTTTTAGCTAAGTTGTCCGTAGACTTTCTTCAAAGTAAAATTGAGCTCGACTGAGAAGAGAAAAAAAAAAAAAAAAAAAAGGCGGGCGGTTTTGAGAGTCATTTTGTGAGCATACGATTCTGTTTTGGTCGGATCTGGTCGTCACTCATTCGATCGCTGCTCGAGTAGCTCTTATTTCTCTTTGTTGTGTATCTAGTTCTTTAGTTTTTGTTTTCGTTAATGTTTTGTGATAATGATGGTGATCTCTCCTCCTTTTTCTGCTTCTCATCTTCTTATCTATTCCCTCCCAACCATCTTCTTCTTCTCTGTCTCTTTGATATTTTTCTTTTTCTCATCTTCCTCTTTTCACCGTGATCTTCCACTGCTCGAGTTACCGTCTCTCTAATGACGGTTCCTCTGCCCCGGGTTAGATGTTATTTGTTGTCAATTCAACTTAATATAAATGATGCATTTTAAATGACTACTTTATTCTCTCTTTTAGTTAATTTATTATTCTTACTGTGCTTGGAGATCATATTTTATATTCTTTTAAAAAATATACTATTCTTTTTAAATAGGTACAAATTGTTGTTTTTATAATAAAAATCTGTATTACAAAAACAATGATTTGTACCTATAAAAATAGTAAAAAGTTCCAATAAATGTAAAATTTTGTCTGAAAGCACATTTTAATATGAAGATCATATTAAGCGGTTTGTATCGACTGTTTTGATTTTGAAATCGGAAATATTAACGTGAATTAGAACATGAAATTTAATTTGTGATGTACATTAGCCCATCTCGTGTTCACCCCCACTTCATATGTATGCTTTTATAGTTTAGTAGTTAGAATTTCAACGTAAAAACTTGAATTCAGATAAACGAGGCATTATTTATTGTTATCATCTACCCAAAATGAAGCCAGATTAACAAGGCATTATTTGTGCATTACACCTTGCTAGCAATCTACCAGATTTAATATGACAACCTTGATTTTACTAATGACGCTATTCTAACACACAAAATAATACAATATGAATTTTGCCTTAAATATTGTCCGCTAGAAATTCCATTCCATCCATCAATCTTGTACATTTAATACAAAATTTTCCTTTTTCATTTTCATAACTAATGAACTACCAAGTACATCTCTATTAGTGAAAGAAAAAATAATTACATTCCTCAAGGTTAAAAATCTAGCTAAATGTACCATAAAATTAGATATGTTTATATATATATATATATATATAATATATATATATATATATATATAGATAGAACTTGCATGTACACTAAAACATACACACACAAAATGTACGTTTTGAAACAACACGAAACACTTAACTAAAAAACTATTACTATCATAATTTATTTATAAATGTATAATTATCTTTATTACTTGGGTACAAAACTTTATGAGCAAAACTAGAGTGTGATGTGCTCACCAAGAGGGATTGATGAGCACACCTCCAAAATGCTAACGGATTGGCTACGAACTACGAATTCAAACAGTTGAAATTCATGTACTTCGTGAGTGATCCATGTATATGTAAAAATTTTAAAGTTTCGAATTCATTTAGTACATGATCAAGCAGTCAAAACAATGATGAAAATGAATACACAAAACAATTTAAAAAATAACTTATAAAATGTTCATTTTTGACCGTTTAACCATGTACTCAATGAATTCGAAACTTTAAATTTTTTTCATGTATATGCATCACTCACGATGTCTATGAATTTCAACTGTTTGGATTTGTAGTTTGAAGCCAATCCGATAGCCTTTTGGAGGTGTGCTCACCAATCTCTCTTGGTGAACACACTCACACCCTAGTTTTCAACTTGTTATAAAAAAAACTGTACCAAACAATTAATGAAATATTGTACCACACGAGGGGCTGCCATGCTTCAAAAGGCAGCATATAAAAATTGCCGTTAGCAATTTAAATTTACCTGCAAGCTAGCAAATATTTTTATTGCTACTTAAATTTGTAAAACATTAATAACGTATCACCATTTATTTAATTTGTTCTTCACTCCAAATCTTCAGAATTACACTTACAGAGTAATTTACTGGAATGAAATTATAAACAATGATTTGATAATCAAACAATATTCACATGCTATACACCAACTAATGTATACAAGCTTAATAATCTGCCCTTTCTGAAAACAGAAGTATTATAATTCACAATATAAAGAAATTAAAGAAGTGTATGTATTCTAAGCATGTCTAATTAATATACATTTGATGTCCACATTCCTAGTAGCACAGAATATAATTAATGATCTTGTTCATGATTTCATCAGGAGCGGTGAATTTCTGATCAGAAGCGTTTCTTTTTAGAAGAATTATGAATACAATTTTTATAGTGCAACTCTTCTTTCTGGGCATGCCGGATGTGTCTGTAATATAATAAATTCATAAAAAGAGATAAGATTAAAACATGTTAACATAGAATATACCAACTAAGGAAAATTTTTATACTTCCCCGTGGTATAGATTTAAAATAGGTTGACAGAGAAAATTGTAATAGTTCAAATAACATATCATGAAAACTTAAAACATTGAAAATAATTTCTTCATGCTACAAAAGTTAAACGAAATTAGCACAAAATGAAGGTAACAATTGACTTTTGTATTAATTGATGAAAATGAAAAAAAAAAAAGATTTATGCAAACCTTGATAATAGGCTTAGAGGGCAGTGGAGCAGGGGAACTCATCTTTTGTAGCTTAGATAATTAAGGTAAATTTAATAATGTTGTAATTTTGAGATATGAATATGATTTGTGCTAATGCGTGCTTTATAACAGCTATCCTAAGTCGGTTATTGCATATTTCTAGGAAAATACAATTTTGGAATTTCCCTCGCTGGGGAATTTTGGTGGATATTCATAAGAATTTTGGTGGGTATTTCATAAGACATGTACGTATTTTAGGAGATCCTTTCATAAGACTATATAGTCCAACAATTCATATTCTCTCTCTAAGGTATATATATCATATTGATATATGGTAAAAGTAAATAATAAAATGTATATAATTACTCGTACATATTCCTTTGGTAGAAAACATTATTCCATACGCGGTGAATTCTTATAGGAATTATAAGAGCAAATATGTAACTTATTATTAAAAATTAGTTTACATTTATAAAGTTTTCATTTCACCTTCTATTAAAATAATGAAATATGCAGTTTGTGTGGGCCAATAATTTATTTTTCTACTTATGATAATACAGAAAGTGACATTTTGACATACGCCACAAATAGAAAAATGGACCTTTTATCCTTACAAACCGATTAATTAGAAGATGTCTCTACACAGGTTGCATTTTTTTATTTTTTAATGGAGGATAAAAGAGAATTCTATAAATGTAAATAATTTTTATATTCATAAATGTAAAATAGTTTTTATAAAAAATATTGGGTAAATATGAAATTTGAAAATTAGAAGGACAATATGATGTTATAAATTTTGGAAATAAAATGTAATTTCGAGATTTTTGAAGGATATATATGAAATATGTCTAACAGAAATGCAGGTGTCACTAGAGTGGGAAAAATGGCACGGCGGAGCCGGCTCGGTCATGGAACGGCTAGGTTACGGCACGGAACGGCACAGCAACGCGTGTCAGTTACATGCCGTGACCATTCGCGTGCTATACCCATCTTCTGAAACTTTGGCACAGCATGGCACGGGACGTGAAAGATTTAGTCACGGCACGGCACGACACGTTGTCACGCGAGTCACGTATAATTAGGACATTAAATATTGATTTAATGGTGAATCTTGAATAAACTAACTTAAATTATATTAAGTGGTCACGCGAGTCACGTATGGTCACGGCATGTTTAGGCACGGCGTGACTCATGTGGCGTGACCATTCGCGTGCCATGACCACCTCTTGATATTTTGGTCACGGCACGGCACGTGAAAAATTAACTTGGTGACGGCACGGCACGGCACGAGACCAAAGTCACGACGTGTTTGTCACGGCACAGCATGGCACGGCACGTTTTTTCCACTCTAGGTGGCACCGTGAGTTTCCAAAGAAAATTCAAGTTTTTTTAGGGGGATTTCACGTATACCCCTTAAAAACTTCAAAATTACGTATTTCCCCCTCTAAAGTTTGAAATTACGTATTTCTCCCTCTGAACTTCAAATACTGACAGATTTATCTATTTTATTGTCTTTTATATTAAAACTCATTCTAAATTTTAAAATACCCATTTTACCCTTATTGAAAACATAGACCATCAGATTCAAATTTGAATCTAAACGGTTCATCTACCGTCCAAATTACTTTTAGATCTGTGCGTGCATGATCGGCACAATCTTGATGCGAATACACACTCATATTGAAGTGACATGCACAGATTTTAATGCAATGCGCGCAAATCGGAATTGTTTTAAGATCCGTGCATGCTAGATTAGCACGGATATTGAAGCAATACACACAGATCTTAATGCGATGCGCGTGGATCGGATGGCAGAGGAACCATTCAAATTCAAATTTGAGTCTGATGATCTTTTATATGCTTTTAATAATGGGTAAAATGGGTATTTTAAAATTTTAGTGTGTTTAATATAAAAGACAATAAAATGGGTAAATTGTGAGTTTTTGAAGTTTAGAGGGGGAATACATAATTTCAAAGTTTAGAGGGGGAATACGTAATTTTGAAGTTTTTGAGGGGTATACGTGAAATTCTCCATTTTTTTAAGGTCAGTAGCTTTAGTGTTTACTAATAATTTTATTAATAAAAATATATTTACAACGAGTCAAGTGACTCTAATTCTTAGATCTAGTTTTTTTTTCATGAAATAATTTAAATTATTCACATTCCTTTAATTACCCTTAATCACCCTCTAAATTTTAGATCTACTCTTTTTGAAGGTATGACTACTAAATAACTAGAGCTGAAGTTTACCAATTAAATTAAGTGCTCAAATGGAGGAGACCTCCAGAGAATCTACCAAAATGTAAATATAAATACTATTTGACTAGTTAATTAAGCTGTAACATAAATACTCTTATGTTGACATCACCGTGTATAATAGAAGCGTCACGTACATCCCTTTGTTTATCGTTAATTGGATTGGAACAATCAAAATAATTTCAGAGCGTGTATTCCCTACTGTACTGTACCGCACGGATGTGGTTAGCTTTATTCCAGCCGAGTCAAATTTTACCGGTCTGCTTTAAGATTAGTGTCATATTAAATCGGACATTACATGCCGTACCTCGCTGAATCTGAACTCATGTTTCAGCTTATAAATATGAAAATCTAAACAATTAATTAAATATTGTACCACAAACCAGGGGCTCTACCATGTCAGCATATATAAATTGCCGTTAGCAATTGAAATTTGAGAAGGGTTCCAATACCACATGTCTTTCATACTTATCATACTTCATATTTAATATTTTTTTTCAAAGTCCAAACCGTCGATTCGAACCGCTCAACATGATATTCAAACTAAATATGCATAGAATGAAATTTTGTAATTTTTTGGAAATCTTTTACTATTTTTAAGATAGGTGCAAAATCACTGTTTCTGGACGTTAAAAAAAAGTGATTTTGTACCTATCTAAAAAAATAGTAAAATAAATTTAAAAATTATAAATTTGGTCTCCAAGCATATCTTTATATGAATATCATGTTGAGCGGTTCAGATCGATAGTTTAGCCTTTAAAAATGAAGATATAACATATGAGACATAATGAGGTATGAAAAACATGAGGTATTAGAACTCTCCTCTTGAAATTTACTTGCAAGCTAATATTTTCATTGCAACTTAAATTTGTAAAACATTAATTACATGACCATTTATTTAATTTCTTCTTCACACCAAATCTTCAGAATTACACTTACAGGGTAATTTACTAGAATGAAATTATAAAACAATGATTTTGATAACTAAACAAATATTCACATACTATACACCAACAAATGTATACAATCAGCTTATTAATCTGCCATTTCTGATTGCCAAAGTTTTGGAATTCACAATATAAAGAAATTAAATAGTGTATATGTATTCTAAGCATGTGTAATTAATACATCTGATGTACACATTCCTAGTAGCAGGATAATGATCTTGTTCATGATTTCATGAGGAGCGGTGAATTTCTTAAAAGCGTTTCTTTTTAGAAGAGTTATGAATACAATTTGGTAAATTGCAACGCTTCTTTCCTGGGCATGCGGATGTATCTGTAATATAATAAATTCATAAAAGAGAGGATTAAAACATGTTAACATAGAATTTGCCAAACTAAAGGAAAAATATTATTTATACTTCCCGTGGTAGAATAAAAATATGTTAACAATGCAAATTAAGCAGTATATATATAATTACGAAAATCAAGGAAACTTAAAACATTGAAAATAATTCTTTCACGCTTAAGAATGCAAACAAAATTAGCACAAAATGGAAGGTAACAATTGACTTAAGCATTGATGAAAATGAAAATATATTTTTAAAATCGATACAATTGTGGAAAGGCGAAAAAGGAAAAAAAAGATGCACAAACCTTTATAATAGGCACAGGGGGTCTTGTAGCTGGGGAACTCATCTTGTGTAGAAAATTATGAAATTTTGTATGTTTGAGATGGGAATATGATTTGTTTAATGCAATATGCTTTTTTATAACAGCCTAGGTCGGTTATTGCATTTTACTAGGAAAATGCAAAGTTTTGAAATTTTCCTCCCAGGGAATTATTTTAGTGTATTTCCCCAGTTCGATCAACATACGAATCTCGGGTACAATATATGGTAAAAGTACAAAAAAACTTGAAAAAATATAAATTTCCCAATATATATGGTAAAAGTACAAAATATATATATTATTTTTTTCCGTACATATTTGTTTGGGAGAACGTACATTACAACATACAAGGTGCCATTTCAATAAATTTAAAATTTGAAGTTGCATATATCGCTATTAGTAGCTCCGAATGTTGATTTTGTTATAAACCATGCGCGGTGAATTTATATAGAAATTTTAAGGGTAATTTTTTGTATTCTTCATTTTTTTATTGAATATAAAAGTAATTCTACGTACTGAGTCTGGCTAGCATGACATCGGTGTCATTTTAGTCTATATAACACCAACTCCAAATCTATCGAATTGACTTCATATGAAGAATCCAAACCGTTCAAACGATCTACTTCATTAGTTGTGCGTTTACATGTAAAATTTATAATTTTTGAATTTATTTAGTATCAAGTCAAGCGGTCAAATGTGAGAGTTTTTAAGTTAATTTTAATACATTTATTTTCAACATTTTTGACCGCTTGACTTGGTACTGAAATAACTTGAAAAAATATAAATTTTGCATGTAAATGCACCACTCATATAGTAAATCGGAACGGTTTAGATTTCTCATTTTAAGTCTATCGGGTAAATTTTGGAGTTAGTGTCATATGACACCGATGTCATACTAGCCGGACTCCTACGTACTCTTTGTGAGTAGAACTATGGTGTTTTTATGCTCTTCAAGTCTCTTGATACGTTTAACTCTAAAACTTATTGAAATGAATTCAAACCGTTGAAACTGATCTACTTCACAAGTAATGCATTCACATATCAAATTTATTACGTTTTTGATTAATTTAGTATAAAGTTAAGCGGTAAAAAATAATAAAAATGAACGCATTAAAATTAACTCATAAACTATTTTTTTTGCTTGACTTTATATTAAATTAAAATCATATTTATATTTATCCAATTTATATTAAATTAAAGTCATATTTGCTATCATATTTATCATTCTAAATTTGAAAAACCCTTTTATATTTATCTAATGTATTCTTTTCTGTAAAAACTTAGTTTTTTATTTTATCCTCTATTAAAATAATGAAAAATATGTAATATGTGTAAGAGAGATTTAGTCTTCTAATTGGCCGTTTGTGAGAAAAATAGTTTATTTCCGTACTTATGATTATGATGCACACAAAGTGAATAACTTTTACATAAGCCACAAGTAGAAAAATGAACCATATCTTTACAAACCGGACAATTAGAAGACATCTCTACACAGGTTGAATAATTTTTATTTTTCAATATAGGATAACATGAGAACTGTATAAATGTAAAATAAGTTTTAATAAAATAAGTAATTGGGTAAATATAAAAGTTTTTAAATTTAGAAAAATAATTATGATACTATGAATTTCCGAAGTATAAATGTGTATTTTCAAATTTCTCGAAGGGTATACATGAAATTCTCACTTAAAAATAGAAACTGTAGGGAGGCCTGTGAGTTTCCAAAGAAAAACTTCAGGTTACTTCCAATTAAAGATGGAGGTTTTGCTAAGCATATATGCATGTATTTTCTTTCTGATTTAATTTTTAATGAATTATATTCAAGTGATTATTATTGTGAAAATTCAGGTTACTTTCAATTTTTTTTAGCTAAATTGTCCATACACTTTTATTCAAAATAAAATTGAGCTCGACTGAGAAGAGAAAAGAAAACAAAGGCAGGCGGTTTTGAGAGTCATTTTGTGAGCATACGATTTTCTTTTGGTCGGATCTGGTCATCACTCCTTCGGTCGCTGCTCGAGTAGCCCTTATTTCTCTTTCTTGTATATCTAGTTCTTTAGTTTTTGTTTTCATTAATGTTTTGTGATAATGATGGTGATCTCTCCTCCTTTTTCTGTCTCTCATCTTCTTATCTATTCCCTCTCAACCATCTTCTTTCTTCTCTGTCTTTTTGTTATTTTTCTCTCTTCTCATCTTCCTATTTTCACCGTGATGTTCTCACTGCTCGAGTTACCGTCTCTCTAATGACGTAACTCTGACCAGCAGGTTAGATGTTGTTTGTTGTCAGCTTCAGCTTCTATGCGGCGGCTTCACAGCTCCCGTATCGTCTTTCTAATGTGAACACTCATGTTATTGTGAAAATTAATATAAATTATGCATTTTAAATGACTATTTTATTCTCTCTTTTATGTTAATTTATTATTCTTACTGTGCTTGGAGATCAAATTTAATATTCTTTTAAAAAATATACTATCTTTTTAAATAGGTACAAAATCATTGTTTTTATAAAAAAATCTGTATTATAAATAATGATTTTGTACCTATAAAATAGTAAAAGTTCCAATAAATGTAAATTTTTTTCTTCAAGCACATTTTTGTATGAAAATCATATTGAACGGTTCGTATCGACTATTTTGATTTTGAAATCAGAAATATTAACGTAAATTAGAACATGAAATTTAATTCGTGATGTACATTACCCATCCCTTGTTCACCCGTACTTCATATGTATGCTTTTATAGTTTAGTAGTTAGAATTTCAACGTAAAAACTTGAATTCAGATAAACGAGGCATTATTTATTGTTATCATCTACCCAAAATGAAGCCAGATTAACAAGGCATTAATTTGTGCATTACACCTTGCTAGCAATGTACCAGCTTTAATATTGACAACCCTTGATTTTACTAATGACGTTTTTCTAACGCACAAAATAATACAATATGAATTTTGCCTTAAAATATTGTCCGCTAGAAATTCCATTCCATCCATCAATCTTGTACATTTAATACAAAATTTTCCTTTTTCATTTTCATAACTAATGAACTACCAAGTACATCTCTATTAGTGATAGAAAAATTAATTACATTCCTCATGGTTAAAAATCTAGCTAAATGTACCACAAAATTAGATATGTTATATAGAACTTGCATGTACACTAAAACATACACACACAAAATAGGAGTTGGCTAGGAGTTGGCTACGGTGTACGCGTAGCATAGAGGGCCTATGTGCTACGGCTTAATATATATTTGAGTTTCAAAATCCTAAGGGTCGATCCGAACCGTTCAACATGATTCTCCATATGAATATGTACTTGCAAACCCAAATTTTACATTTTTTAGAATTTTTTTACTATTTTTTTAGATAGGTAGAAAATCACTTGATCTAAATAGTACAGAATTTTCAGATCAAGTGAATTTCTACCTATCTAATAAAATAGTAAAAAAATCCTAAAAAATGTCAAATTTGGTTGGCAAGTACATATTTATGAAGATCATGTTGAATGGTACATCTCTATTAGTGAAAGAAAAAATTAATTACATTCCTCATGGTTAAATCTAGCTAAATCTAGCCAGATTCCACAAAATATACGTTTTCAAGCAACATGAAACACTTCACTATAATTAATACTATCAGGAATTTTATTTAGAAATGTATAATTATCTTTATATTACTGAGATATCAAAACTATATGATTTCTTTCGTCTATAATTTATGTAACGATAATGTTGTTTTTGTGCAATAATTATTTCCAAAACATCCTGCGCTTATCTCCTGTCCAAACATCCCCCCTGATTTCTTTGTAAGTTTCCAAATCTCATGTTCAAATCAGTTTTAATTCATATTATATTTGAATATAGTGGGCTTATACTCTTCATACATAATGTAACTTTACAAGCGACCAGGTTATTATCTTTAACTTAAGTATGACTACTAATTAAGTAAGAGTGAAGTTTATCAATTAAATTAATTACTGAAACGGAGGTGACTCCAGGAATCTACCAAAATTTAAATATAAAATTATAATACTCCTAATTAATTGCACTAGTCCATTAATTAAGCTTTAACATAATTATTGGAAAATTTACCAAAACCTAAATAAATACTCTTAACTGACATAACAGTGTATGATAATAGATCGAAGCGTAAGGGTAACCGTGTATGATACTCTTAATTGGAACAATATTAAAACAAACCAGAGCGTGTATTCCTACTGTTACCGCACGGGATGTGGTTAGCTTAATTCCAGCCGAGCTCAAATTTTATATGTAAGGGACTCTTTAAGATTAGTGTCAGATTAATTTAACCTTGTAAATATAGAAAACTGTACTAAACAATTAATGAACTATTGTACCACAAACGAGGGGCTCTGCCATGCTTCAAAAGGCAGCATATAAAAATTGCCGTTAGCAATTTAAATTACTTGCAAGCTAACATTTTCTTGCTATGTAAATTTGTAAAACATAAATAACCTAGCACCATTTATTTAATTGTTCTTCACTCCAAATCTTCAGAATTCACTTACAGAGTATTTACTGGAATGAAATTATAAAACAATGATTGTTGATAACAACAAATATTCACATGCTAACACCAACTAATGTATACAAGCTTAATAATCTGCCCTTTCTGAAAAAGAAGTATTATGAATTCACAATTATAAAGAAATTAAAGAAGTGTATGTATTCTAAGCATGTCTAATTAATCGACATTTGATGCTCCACATTCCTAGTCGCACAGGATATAATTAATGATCTTGTTCATGATTGTCATCAGGAGCGGTGAATTTTTGATCAGAAGCGTTTCTTTTTAGAAGAATTATGAATACAATTTTTTATAGTGCAACTCTTCTTTCCTGGGCATTGCCGGATGTGTCTGTTAATATAATAATAAATTCATAAAAAGAGATAAGATTAAACATGTTAACATAGAATATACCAAACTAAGGAAAAATATTTTTATACTTCCCCGTGGTATAGATTTAAAATAGGTTGACAGAGAAAATTGTAATAGTTCAAATACATATCATGAAAACTTAAAACATTGAAAAATAATTTCTTCATGCTACAAAGTTAAAACGAAATTAGCACAAATGAAGGTAACAATTGACTTTTGTATTAATTGATGAAAATGAAAAAAAAAAAATAAAGATTTAAGCAAAACCTTTGATAATAGGCTCTTAGAGGGCAGTGGAGCAGGGGAACTCATCTTTTGTAGGTTAGATAATTAAGGTAACATTTAATAAATGTTGTAATTTTTAGATATGAATATGATTTGTGCTAATGCGTGCTTTTATAACAGCAAGCCTAAGTCGGTTATTGCATATTACTAGAACAATTTTGGAGTTTCCCTCACTGGCGAATTTTGGTGGATATTTCATAAGAATTTTGGTGAGTATTTCATAGATCACATGTACGTTATTTAGGAGATCCTTTCATAAGACTAGTTCAACAATTCATAGTCTCTCTCTAAGGTATGATCTATATTGATATATGGTAAAAGTAAATAATAAAATGTATATAATTACTCGTACATATTCCTTTGGTAGAAAACATTATTCTATACGCGGTTGAATTCCTATAGAAATTATAAGGACAAATAATGTAACTTATTTATTAAAAATTAGTTTACACTTATCAAGTTTCCATTTGACCCTCTATTAAATAATGAAAATATGCAGTTTCTGAGGGCAAATTAATTTATTTTTCCTATTTATGATATACAGAAAGTGATATTTTGACATACGCCACAAATAGAAAAATGGATCTTTTATTCTTACAAACCGATAAATTAGAAAACGTCATTTTTAGATCTTACTTCTTTATTTTCACGAAATAATCTAAATATTCAAAATTACTTTTAATCACCCTCTAAATTTCAAGATCTACTCTTTAATCTACTTATATACATTCATAATCACTCTAATATCTTAATCCACATCTCGCTCGACGACCGGATCCGCTCTTTCAACCGCTGTCTCGCTCTGACGACCAGATCTACTCATCATTACGCTCCGATTGAAATAGGAACCTTATGCTCTGAGCTCCGACGATACCACACTTTCGACTCCGCCTGACTCGGCTCCCTCCCCTCTCATTGATAAATAAAATTCAAGTTGCTTCCAGTTGAAAATGGAGGTTTTGCTAAGCAGATATAACAATGTATTTTTATTCGGATTTAATTGTCAATGAAATTCTAGTGAAAATTTACTTGGCAGCACTTAATTTAATTGGTAAAAAGTTTATGCAAGACAATTTATATTAAATGCAATAAACAAAAGAAGATTATTCGTGAATCATTCATTTACTTCTGTCATTCATTCACTTTTATTTCTTTGCATGCTTTTTGTTATCTTCTCAATAACAAACTTAACTATTATATATATCAAGTAAGAAAAATCAATCACATGTAAGTTTAAAACATGTGACTTTAAAAGGACATTTGAGTCTAAATTAATTTAATAAAATTGAATCATCTGTGAGTTTAAATACCTCATGTAATATTTAAATATAAGATATTAGAGAAATCAATTATTCATAATAAACTGATATAACAACAATATATTTGCACAGCTTTTGTTTTTATCTTTGAACAAATTGATACAATTTATATTGAACACATCTTTTCGTATAAAATACTATTTTCAAAAGTCTTGAATTTTTTCTTAAGATAATACCCCAACTTATTTCTCTTAGTCAGATTATCAGCTATCATATTGTTTTCTACGTAAACCTAAACTAATTTTAATGTCCAAACCATTATTCTCAATTAGACTCCTACAACTATTAATAATTTCATTTATCAAGTTACTCTTCGTTATGTAGTTTTCCATTGTATATAAGTAAACAACGGATTTACAGTCGTTATATATCCAACATGTGTTCTTAATTTCACTTTTTTTTTCTAAAAGATTGATTAATAACTCTTGTTATAGCAAATTCTGGAGTTTTGACTTTTACATCAACTTGAATCAATTTATCATCTTCATCTTTCATAACTGTTTGAAAGCTCTCTTCGAAGTTTAACTTTTTCTCTATTTCAAAATAATAGACTTCTGTTTGGAACCATCACAACATATGACAAAGTTTGACTAGTGAAATCAAGAATATTTATATTTACATTTTGTTAAATTTTCTTATAGGTCACCCCCATTTAATTATTTGATTTAATTGGTAAACTTAAGCTGTAGTTAATTATTAATAATATCTTTATTACCAATTTAAGATAATAACCTGCCGTATATGTAATAGAGAAAATTTTAGTGACAATGTATTTTTATTCGGATCTAATTTTCAATGAAATTCTAGTGAAAATTTTAGTGAAAATTTACTTGACAACCGCTACTAAGATTTAAAAACAAAAATATTTATGAAACTTCAGGTAACTTCTATCACTTTTCTCTTCAAAAGAAATGAAAAGAAAGAAAAGAATATTATTATTGCCTACATGGATCGTTAAGTAAAAAATATTAAAAGAACGATTAAAACATTAAAACCACTATTCGACGTAGTAGGAACATTTAATTCATACTATTGGTGAGCCAAATAAATTATGTTAATCTGAATTAGCACTTTAATAGAGTTTGATGTTAGTATTAATATTCTATAAAAAAAAATTATAAAAAAGAAAAAGAAAAACTAACTTTCTAAAAAAATTCTCATATATTTGTCAAACATCTATGTTCTAAATTTTTTCACAACTCTCTTCAACTTGAAAATTAACAAATTGATACTATCATTTTCGTATACAAAAATTCTCATTTTCATAAAAAATTTCATCATGACTGTTACTGTTTGGTATAGTTTCAAACATCCTGAAATATGTAGGACCCACATCTGACTTGGCATATTGATTTCATGATTTGTAAGTTTCCAAACATCTCATGGTCAATTCTGTTTTAATTATTATATATAAATATAGTGGGATTATACTCTTCATACATAATTGGTAACTTTACATGCGATCAGTAATTATCTTTAACTTAAAATGAAGGTATGACTACTATTAACTAGAGCTGAAGTTTACCAATTAAATTAAGTGCACAAATGGAGCTGAAGTTTACCAATTAAATTAAGTGCTCAAATGGAGGTGACCTCGCTGAATCTGAACTCAAGTTTTCAGCTTATAATAAATATAGAAAATCTAAACAATTTAATGAAAGTGAAATTTTACATAATGTCCTTCTTTTTCAAAATATAGAACAAAATACTCCCCTCTCAAAATTCTTAAAAAAATACCTTGTGGGTCCCACTTTTCCCCTCTCTTCCCTTCCCTCGCCTCCCAGTCCTTCCTTTTAACTCCTATTTATTCTTTGTTTAAGTAAAGATATTATATATATATATATAGTGGCTAATATCAAAACGTTTGCACCAAGCCCCTCGTGCAACTAAGTTGTTTTCGGATTTTCAAAGTCCAAACGGTCGATCCGAGCCGTTAGATGTGATCTCTATATTAAAATCTGCTTGGAGACCAAATTTTACATTTTTTGGAATTTTTTTACTATTTATTAAGCCACTTTGAAAATTACTGATCACATGGTCCAGAATTTGTTGCACTGTTTTTACTGTTCACCCGGATCAGCAATGTTCAAAGTGGCTTAATAAATAGTAAAAAAATTCAAAAAAATGTAAAATTTGGTCTCCAAGCATATTTAATATAGATTGAACATCTAACGGTTCGGATCGACCGTTTGGACTTTGAAAATCCGAAAACAACTTAGTTGCACGAGGGACTTGGTGCAAACGTTTTGATATTAGCCACTCTCTCTCTCTCTCTCTCTCTATATATATATATATATATATATGAGCTGGGCTATGGTGGTAAGATGTCATTTTTACTTCACGCTCATATTTTCATTTTGAAAATCCAAACAACCGATCCGAACAGCTCAACATGTTCTCTATATTGAAATGTGCTTGGAGACTAAATTTACATTTTTTGGAATTTTTTTACTATTTATTAAGCCACTTTGAAAATCGCTGATCCGGTGGTCCAAAAAATTTTACTGTTTTTTACTGTTCACAGTGGATCAGCGATTTCAAAGTGGCTTAATAAATAGTAAAAAAATTCCAAAAAATATAAAATTTACTCTCCAAGCATATTTCAATATTTAGAAAAAGTTGAACGGTTCGGATCGGTTGTTTGGATTTTTAAAATGAAAATATGGCTTGAAGTAAAACAACGTTTTACTTCACAATTCACCATAGCCTATCTCTATATATATATAACGAAATACTCCCCTCTCAAAATTCTTAACAAAATGTGATTTTAAATGCTCGATATTAGAAAATTTGCTGGATAATTAACAACTAAATTAAACTGTAGAATTTAGAGTTTATTCACATACGTCAAAATATTTTTTTAATTTAAGTACATTTTTATGCTTGCCAAAATTGCAGTGAATATGTTAGTAAAAAATTTAAGCATGTATACAGAAGATGATATAGATTATGTCTGTTAATTTTATGTTGTATGTTGTTCAAAGTTGTAAATAATATATTTTTTTTTTAAATTTTAAGAAAATTAAGATTTGATAAAGACTTAGAAAATGAGGACATTTTAAGCCTCCACAAATCTAAATATTGTTCTATATTTGGATTGGTGGGACATCATTTTTTAAAATAATAATAAAACTAAAAATAATAATAATAATAATAATAATAATAATAACAATAATAATAATAATAATAATAATAATAATAATAATAATAATAATAATAATAATAATAATAATAATATTTAGTAGATTATGGATGCTGAGTTATGTAAAATTATGAAAAAAAATAGCGCGACTCTAATTAAAATAGCTAGTTCCAAAAATAACTAACGAGAAAAAAATGTCATGTTTTTCGTTTTTACCCGCTTGTGTTGCCTTTCTGTTTTCAACAAAAATATATTGCTTCCTTAAAAAAATGCTTTTGAAAGAATGGAACACATGTTGTGTGAATATTTTAATAATTATTTTAGTTTATCTGTATGGTAATTAAATACTAAACAATAATCATTGTCAGTAACAATGTTTAAAAAAGGATGTCCCACCAACTCAAATATCGAACAATGTTTAGTTTTGTGGAGGCTTGAAATGCCCTCATTTTTCTAAGTCTTTATCAAACCTTCATTTAAAAAAAAACAAAAAAAATATATTATTTACAACTTTGAACAATGTACAACATAAAATTAACAGACATGATCAATATCATCTTCTGTATACATGCTTAAAATTTTTACTAACATCTCTGCTGCAATTTTAGCAAGCATAAAAATGTACTTCAATTAAAAAAATATTTTGACGTTTGTGAATAAACTCAAAATTCCAGTTTTTTATGGATACGTGGGCAAAAATAATACATGTATTTTTTATTGATTTAGTTGTTAATTATCCAACAAATTGTCTAATATCGAGCATTTAAAATCACATTTTTGGATATATATATATCACATTTTACTTAAACAAAGAATAAATAGGAGTAAAAAGGGAGGAGTGGGTGGGAGGGAAAGAGAGGGGAAAAGTGAGACCCACAAGGGCATTTTCTTAAGAATTTTAAGAGGAGAGTATTTTGTTCTATGTTTTGAAAAAAAAAAAGTATTATGTAAAATTTCTCATTAATGAAATATTGTACCCCAAACCAGGGCTCTGCCACGCTTCAAAAGGCAGCATATATAAATTGCCGTTAGCAATTTATATTTACTTGCAAGCTAATATTTGTATTGCTACTTAAATTTGTAAAACATTAATTACATCACCATTTATTTAATTTCTTCTTCACACCAAATCTTCAGAATTACACTTACAGGATAATTTACTAGAATGAAATTATAAAACAATGATTTTGGTAATTAAACAAATATTCACATACTATACACCAACTAATGTATACAACAGCTTAATGATCTTGTTCATCATTTCATCAGGTGCGGTGACTTTCTGTCTTCTTAGAAGTGTTTCTTTTTAGAAGAATTATGAATACAATTTTTTAAAGTGCAACTCTTCTTTCCTGGGCATGCCGGATGTGTCTGTAATATATAATAAATTCATAAAAGAGATAGGATTAAAACATGTTAGCCTAAAATATGCCAAACTAAAGGAAAAATATTATTTATACTTCCCCGTGGTATATAATTAAAATACGTTGACAGAGAAAATTGCAATAGTTCAAATAATATATCATGAAACTTAAATGATACAATTGTGGAAAGCAAGAAAAATAAGGTTAAGCAGACCTTGATAATAGGCTTAGAGGGCAGTGGAGCAGAGGAACTCATCTTTTGTAGGTTAGATAATTAAGGTAAATTATGAAATGTTGTAATTTTGAGATATGAATATGATTTGTGCTAATGCGTGCTTTTATAACAACCTAGGTTGGTTATTGCATTTTACTAGGAAAATACAATTTTGGGAATTTTCCTCACTGGGCAATTTTGGTGGGTATTTCATAAGACATGTATTTTAGGAGATCATTTCATAAGACCAGTTCAACAATTCATATTCTATAAGGTACAATATATCTATGGAAAAACATTAGTCCTTACGCAGCGGTGAATTCCTACAGAAATTATAAGGGTTTATTTTTTTGTATCCTTCATTTTTTTTTTTCTTTAATTTGTAGAACAATAGCACAAAGATGAAAGTTATGTTGTAATGGATTTACTATGTTTATATTTTTTTTTCTAACACTACTGGATTTTTTATTACAAAAAGAGCATTTCCATACCATAGTTTTTTTGTAAGACGTTAATTATTACAATATATGTATTTTAGTTAATATTTTAAAATCTAAAATTAAATGATAAACTCAAGTTGTTATTCTTGTCAATATTGACGAGCGATGATGTATCAACAAAAAAAAATATGTATCTTCTGAGTTCATTTGTGCAAAAGACTAAGAGAACAAACAATGAACATTTGGTTTTGTCAAACACAAGCTATAAAACGCATCTCTTGTGAAAAAGAATAAAATGAATGGTTCAAATTATTCATTTTAATTTTGAATATGCAATAATAAGATAGAAAAAGTTAGTGACCACTTGTGCCTTACTTAATCCTTCTTAAAAAAATAAAGGAACTTGTCTTTTTGAAATTTGAACTTAAATGTCCCAAAAAAATTATATTTACCATCTTTAAAAAAAAAAAAAACCAAATAACTAGATTTTTTTTCAAATTCCATTTTTACCACGCCTGCAGTTTAAACCTACGAAATCAGAAGGTTAGTTCCACAGGTTTAAACTGCATAACCAAAATGCATTAAATATGACACTAGAATGCATTGATTTGATTACGCAATCTAAACCTACAAAATCAACTTTTAGTTTCACATGTCTAGACTGCGGACGTGGTAAAAAAAAATCTGGCTATTTGGTTTTTTTTTTTTTCCAAAGATAGTAAAAAAAAAAAAAATCGGCTAAATGTCTACGATGTATGCAGAGATGGTCAATTCTCTTTTTTGAGATTGCCATCGTAAATATTATTTTAATAATGGAAGGTTTAAGTCCTCTTGTTTTAAAAAAGAAATCCTAGCTAGAAAGTTAATATTAGATTTCGAACCTAAAACCTATGAAGAATATTATTTTAGTTAATTGCAACCGTTAGTATTTTATTTTAAGACGTCAAAATATAAACAGTAGGTGGCACCGTGAGCTTCTAAAGAAAATTCAGCTAGAAAAATAGCTATAATTTTGAAATTTTGACAGAACAACAATATCTAAATCAAAAAATTATGATTGGATTTATATATATATTAGATCTCTCTATCACATTTATCTTTCTAAATTTAAATTACTCTCATATTTACTCAATTTATGTGTTATTTATTACAACTTATTTTACATTTATGAAAGTTTTTATTTGACCTCTATTAGTATAATGAAAAATATATTAGTTCGTGTAAGATAATGTTTAGTCTTCTAATTAACCGGTTTGTGAGAGTAAATAATGTATTTTACTTGTGATGCACACAAAGTGACATTTGACATATGCCATAAATAAAAAAATGGATCTTCTATTCTCACAAACCGGTCAATTAGAAGACACCCTTTACACAATCTGTACATTTTTTTTAATAGAGGATCAAATGAGAACTCTATAAATATAAATAAGGTTTTATAAAATAAATATTGGGTAAATATGAATTGAAACATAGAAGAAAGATACAGTGTTATAAATTTGAAAAGATAAAAATGTAAATTCGAGATTTTTGAATTGATATACATGACATACGTGTAAAACAGAAAATGTAGGTGGCACCGGTGAGTTGCAAAGAAAATTCGGTTGCTTCCAATTCCAATTAAAGATGGAGGTCTTGCTAAGCTAAGCAGATATGAACAATGTATTTTCCTGATTCCCTGATTCCCTGTATGTAATTAACCTGTTCTCGATCTGTATAACATGGATCAAAATCATTTTATTCACCAAGAGCGTTATAGTCTACGGCATCGTCGTATACATACGAAGACGTTGTAGATAAAATAGTGTTTTAAATATACATCCCTTCACAAGAACAAAAGTCGAAGTTCTATTCATTTATTTTTTGTATGAACCAGGAGAAGCTTAGAAAAATGACACAATAGCTCTGCAAAAATCATTAACCAAACATAAAGTCAGATAAAAACAGCTAAAGTTCTAGAAACCGCAAGTAACAATGATCCTCTTTCCTGCCCGAAATAATAACCAAGGAACCAAACTAAAATAGATAAACAACCGCAACATATGGAAAATTTAGTCAAGATTTAACACATTAATCCCATATTACTTCTACCTAAACATGCCGCACCAAAGAAGGTTTTTCTCTTTTCCGAATTTAATAGCAGTCATAAGCTTCGCCGGCACCTACAAAGCAAACAAATAGTAAGAGCAATTACCAGGTCTTAAAAATAAAGAATCAACCGAGAGAGATATTTTAAAAATAACTTCCACAACGAAAAAAAAAAAAATGCAAGTGTTACCATATAATGACAACAATAACAAAAAATAATATATGAGTGAGGCTACTGTGATATACATAGCAGAAATTGGTCCATACTACGGATCAATATTTTTGTTTTCAAAGTCCAAATAGTCAATCAAAACCGTTCAACATGATTCCATAAGAAAATATACTTCCAGACTCAATTTTACATTTTTTTAGAATTTTTTACTATTTTTTCAGATAGGTAGAAAATCACTTGATATAAAGATTATAGGCCATTCAAAAGTAGTGATTTTCTACCTATCTAAAAAAATAGCAAAAATAATAAAAAAAAATGTAAAATTTGATCTACAAATACATTTGGAGATCATGTTGAACGGTTCAGATCGATTGTTTGGAAATTTCTAGTGGAGATATTAGTCAATAGTACAGACCAATATGCGCTATGCATAGTAACGTAGCCTCACTATAATCTATACTGGTAATGTCTGCTAGAACAGTTGTCACAAGCAAAACTTGAGCTATAACAAATAAAGTCCAGCAAAGTAATTAAACTATGGTTGATTTTGGTTGTGTGCTGAAAAATTGTGCAAATTCTTTTGCACCATTTTGAAAACAACAACCACACAGAATAGCATCTGAACATACAATTAGCTATTAAAAAACGGGAACGGATATTATTGACCATCTCACTTATTTGACAACTGTGGGACCACCAGTATATTTGTCATCCAAATTTAGAAAAATAGTCAAATTGTAGATAAGTTGTGTATCTCACTCGGTGCAATTTGGGAATCAGTTGGTCACCAATTAAGTGCAGATAAAACTAAATCGTTAAATTATTCAAATCACTCAAGTGATGGCTATAATTAGATATCAAATTACACCAGATCTTATTTGAGAACATATCTATAATTCTTTGTATACTTCCATAACCATTTTGTCAGTTGCCATGATTGTCAAATTAATTCGTCAATATAACCTAATCCTTATTAAATATTGACAATCTTCTTACAGAGACTGAAACTATGAAAAAAAAACAAAATTCGTGTATTTGCAATATAGTAAAATGCTGACCTGGCAATTACTGCTGTTGGTTCTGTCCAGGCTGCTGAGGGTTTGGTGGCGGTGGCATCCCGGGCGAGGAGGTGCATATCTACCGGCACACCACCTGGCGGAGGAGGCATGCCGGGCCTAGGTGGGGCCGGCATGCCAGGCCTAGGAGGCGCATATTGCGGTGGTGGGACCATAGGCCTCTGACCAAATGCGGCGGTGGCACAGAGTAGGGCCCTGGTGGGCCACCCGGCCTAGCGTACTGCATGGGGCCAGGTGGCGGTGGGCCCCGGTAGCCTGGTACACCACCTGGAGGTGGTGGTCGCACAACCTGGAAAGAGAGAAGCCATGAGATCCCAATTTTTGTATCTTAACAGCTTGTTTTGATATTCAATGAATTAATAAGGGCTAATAAGCAAATCAAGTGAAATTGTGGCCTAATAAAATTGTAGTCGCATAAGCATAAATATTCAAGTTTAAAAAAAAAGACTTGAATTCTCACTAATTCCATGCAATGCACGGAAAAATACACATCATTAAGACTCCTATTGACAGGTAGTTTCATGCAATACCCTGTAAAATGCCATTATTTACCCAAGGAAAACAAGGAATTATGATACATACAGTACCGGTTATCAGATTTATTATGCATATGAAACAATCATGACGAAATATTGCATATTCTCAACTTCCTTGTTTGCCATTTATATCAAAATATGGCTAGTGTAATATCTCCACACGAGCATTCCATTTTGCAAGAACATAGGTGATATTGTCCGAATTTCAAGGGAGGTAAGAGATATTTTTTTATTTACAATTTATGGTACGCATCATATTTCCTACATGGAGATCAGTCTTAGCCCATCTTATAACAATCAGTAGCACAATTGAGAGAAACTCAAGCAAAATTGCAAATTGCTGAATGCACTAATACATGTTTACATTTTGTTGAAACCTTAAAACCCTACATCACCATACACAATTCAATCTAATGTAATCCATCTCCACACAAGAGGGCAAATTTTTTAAAAGAAGATAGGGGATGTTCTCCATATTTTCAAGGGAAGTAAAGAGATATTTCTTTTTTTAGGCACACATCATATTTCCTACATGGAAGTAGCACAAGTGAGAGAAACTCAAGCAAAATTGCCGAAATGCGCTAATACGAGATTACATTTTGGTTAAACCTTAAAACCCTACATCATCATACACAATTAAAATCAATCTCACCTGAGGATAAGCAACGGAGGTGCCGACATCTGGGCATAGGAGGCCGGGACATCTGCGGTGCATCATCCCAGGAGCAGGCCCACCAACTCCTCTAACAGGCCCAGCAAGCCCAGGTTGGGCCTGGATCATAGAGCAGCAGGAACACCACGACCAGCAGCCCGGCCAATCCCGGGCCCAGCAGCAGCCGCAGCAGAAGCTGCCTTAGCACGTGACTCATCAGGAGGCGGAGGTCCCTCCACAGTCATCGAAACCCCTCCTCTCCACGGAGGAGAACGAGGCCGAGAGTACGTCGGTCTTCACGGTCGGAAGGGGTTTGGATTTAGACGGTGGGAGGCGGCGGAACTCCTCGCAGTCGCCGAGGACGAGGTTCATGTGGCGGTCGAAGGCCATGAACTTACCTACTAGTTGTCGACCGTCTTGGATCGTTACGCGCATCCGGTAGTTTATGTATTGGAGCATCTTCGACCCCTTAGAGCTCGTCATCTTTGTTAGCCCTTTTGCTTCTTCCTCTGGATTGAGAGGAGAGGAGGAGCGGGAGGGAGGGAGGAGGGGTTGGATTTTAGGGTTTTGATTTGGGGGCACGGGTGACGGGTTAGTAGGGTTTTTCTTTCGTTCGATTTGTGGGGAGACCGAAAGTGAAGTAGGGAGACTACGGACAGAGAGTAAATTGCTACGGACGGAGCCGAAATTGAAAAAGGAAAAAAAAAGAAAGAAAGAAATTTGTTCGTTTGAACAAAAAAAAATCAACTGGATATTTATTCATTATTTTGGAATTGGTCGTAGTATTTTCTAATCTTACCTTGTATTTCAGTTGTTGAAGTAAAGAGAATATATATAAATTTAAAATTATTAGTAAGAATGAAAAGAGTCAAAGAGTATAGAATTTTGCTGATTTAATTTTACTCCAATTATAAGATATTTTAACGTTCATCTTAAAACCCTAAAACACTTTTTTGATACATTAGAGCACCTTAAAACAATAAAGTTATAGCTACTCTACATGCTACACGTATTTTCTATTTTTTTAGTAAAAACTGGATGTTTATCTAATTATTTAATATTTATAAGAAATTTCATTCAAATTTCAAACACGCAAGATCTTTGTCACTAAGATCAAAAGCTAATTTTCTGCCTGCTATGCATACTTAAGCTATTTGACAACGCTATACATACTCCTAATTTTACAAGTTGCTTTTAAATCATTTTCTACGACTATATACGCGTGCACCTTGAGAAACAACCCATATTCAATTGAAGGCATTAAATAAATTCAGTTACAAAATTAAATCGTCTAATAAACGGTAAATTGCATATCAAATCTCATCACTTTTACGTAATGATGTAAATCACATAAAATGTTAAATCTTAATTTTTAGAGCTTTATAATAACAATTAGCAAAATTATCAAATTCATTCATTGGCAGTGAATCTTAACTATGGCTGACATCTTTTACAGAACCTTTTTAAAAAGAAATTGCAAATTCTTGAAAAACAATAATTTTGCAATTATGAAACTGCGTATAAATTACACACAATGTTCAGTTTCTCCCACTCCTAAGTCCAAGGGAGAGCGAAAAATTATTTTCTCTGTAATTTACAAACAATGCACTTCTATGCTCCTTTAAAAAAAAAAAAAAAAAAAAGAGCACCAACACAGAGCACATTCCTAAGGAAAAAAAAAAAAAATCAAACCCCACAAATTCGACTTTATTCTCCCAGAAATACAACCCATCATTATTTTCCCCTAAAATCAATGGAAATCAATGGCACATCCACATCATTTCCCTCGTCATCCTCACACCCAGCCACCACATCCAGGTGGCGCCGGTATGGAGGTACCTCTACCTTTGCCACTTCACGTGCCAGCTCAACCACCTTTCTGTCCAATCTCTCCCCATGCCTTGGAAACATGCTATTATACAACAGACTTGCCGCATGAAATGCTATAAGCACTCAGCCCCTTCTCACTCAACCAATCCAAAACCTCTCTTAGGGTTACATCCCTTCTATAACCCACCTGTCCCAAACAGTCCAGCTGGCACCCCCGTGGCGCACTGTCTTGGGTGGAACTGGTTCAGCCATGGAGAAGAGCGGGATTGCCAGGTTGGCAAAAGTATTGCGGTATGCAGACAAATCACCGTTTCGGGCTATGATTTTGTAGAGCTCAAGGCAAACAAGACCAGTTGCTGCAGCAGTGGCAGTGGCAATGGCTGGGATGATGCGGCCCGCAATGAGCTTGGCCTTAAAACGGTCAACCTCTTGAATTGAGTAGTTGCGGGCCCGCATGTTGGCCAGGCCCGAAATTAGATCCATGTGGTAGTTGGTGTCATCATCCTAAAAAAACATTAAAATGAATATTAAAGATATGAACGGTTTATGATATGGACTTGGTATCTAGTACAAGTCTACCAAATAAGTTCGAATAGTATTAGGTTGATATACTAATATTATACACTCCAATAAGGTCAAGTGCTGTACTGTACCAAACCAAACTTGGATCTTCTACTTAAGTTCGCTTCTCCAGTTATATAATCTCGAAATAATTAAATATAGATATCCCTAATGATTACTATAGTCCAATGTTAAGTATGAAAATTCATATCTAGAAAGAGTTGGTCTACAGTGCTTTGGGAAGTAAAGCCCTGGATGGATAAAATAAGGTGGTCCCGAAGGGGGCTAATAGTAAGTAGCCATGTATGTATCGCGTGTTTTACTTCCCACCCATATTTTGCGATTTCAAGGTCCAAACAGTCGATCCGAACCGTTCAACAAGATCTCCATATTAAAATGTGCTTGGAGACCAAATTTACATTTTTGGGAATTTTTCACTATTATTTTTTTTATAGGTACAAAATCACCTTTTTATGGTCCAGAATTTTCTGAAACACAGTGATTTTCTACCTACATATTTAAAAAAATAGTACAAATTTCCAAAAATGTAAAATTTAGTCTCCAAGCACATTTTAATATGGAGATCATGTTGAACACTTCGGATAGACAGTTTGGACTTATCAAAACGGTATTTGTTTTACTTCCCAAATCACCATAACCCATCTCATTTAGTAGCATGTACACATCTTGTGTCTCCAAATGCAGTTATTATATATGGGGGATATACATACAAACCTTTTCAAAGTGTACTGGCTTCATGCGGAACCCAGCAGGAAGTTTCTTTGACAACTGCTCCAGCCTGGCAATGAGGTCATCAATGACATCAGCATCATCAATAGAAGAACTAGTTACACTAGTTGCCGTCTCGTCAGTGACAATCTTAACTCCCTCTTTCGGTGCAAACTCTGATACCGACACTTCACGAACAGCCTCCGCCAACTTTTTAGGGTTTGTGGCCCAATAGGAACAGGTAAATTGAACGACTCGGCCCGTAAGATCGAGGCAGCCATGAGGAGGTTTATGTGACTTGGATCAGCTGGATCAAACTTCACTGGCCGAGGGAAGCGCTTAGGTGGGGACCAGAAAGGCGTGCCTGAGCTGGTCATGGAGTCTTCCGGAAAGGTGAAGGTGAGTTGTTTTATGCGGCTTGAGAAGTAATCTTCAAACCTGAGTACAGTGCAATGTCATTTTGAGTTGGGTGGCAATTTATTCTTTTGTAATTATACTGTGAAGTAATTAGCATTTGCCAATTACACCCAAATTTTCTTCTCTTGTTTATTTTGGGATAAAATGACAAACTCCATTTGCCCATAAGAGAAAAGACCCAAACTTTCTTTTAACTACTACATGGGTCTTATGGGACACTTGGGATTATTTACAAACATCCAAAAAAGGTTTTAGCAAAGTAAAACTGAAAGTTTTGTAAGTTTCGACAAGAAATTCTACAATTTAACAAAATAGAAAAAAAATCATATAAATACATAGCCATG
>JAJGRW010001676.1:0-17321 GCA_025461045.1 Carex parvula | reverse complement strand
AAACTGAATAAATAGAATTAGCAAGGAATTGTAGACCGAATGCCCCTAGATCTCTTCAAACTTGAAAACAAACCAATCTTTCTTTTCTTTATTTTATTTACAAAATTATTGTTTGAAACTCCTCTCTTCCGGGTATTGAACCCAAACTTAGGATTTTAGAGCAAAACCCTCCTTTACTTTTATTGTTTAGTTTTAGAAGTAGTTTTTTTTATTAAAAATTGGTATTTCCCTATCTCCCTGCGGATCGACACCTAAATACTACAATCGATAGGTTGTGCGCTTGCAACTAACCTATTCATTGAGTACGAAAGTTTATAAATATTAAAGGCAAAAAGAGTACAAAATTCCTATATCTAAAATACTCAACACAAAAGCACATCTCCTTTCGCACTCCCATAGGGGTGTAATGTTACAAAGTCATGCCTTTTGGTTTGAAAAATACCAGCGCTACGTATCAACGTGCAATGACCAAAATATTCAATTATCTCATACTCAAGATCGTAGAATGTTATATTGATAATTTGGTGGTCAAAGCCATGACCTATGAAGAACACTTAGAAAATCTCCAAATAGTCTTCAAAAGACTCAGACAACACGCTCTAAAACTCAATCATTTGAAATGCGCCTTCATGGTCTCATCCAGGAAGTTTCTAGGGTTCGTAGTAAGGCACCGAGGATCGAAATCGACCCAAGCAAGATTAAAGTCATAGTGGAAAACCTCCCCAAAACCTCAAACAATTGTGGTCTCTTCAAGGGCGACTAGACTGTCAAGTTGCAAATCTATCGGGCAAGATACAACAGTTCACCTGACTTACAAAAAAGGATGTCCTGTTTAGATGGGACTCAGACTGTCAAGTTGCTTTTGAGCGGATAAAACAATATCTTCTATATTCCCCGGTATTGGCAGCACCCATACCAGGAAAGCCTCTTCTTCTCTACACTACGGCCCTTGAAGGATCATTGGGTGCATTGTTGGCTCAAAAAAATGAAGAGGGTAAAGAGAACGCTTTATATTACCTAAGCCGTATGTTGGTGGGAGCTGAACATAATTACTTCCCAATTAAAAGACACTGTCTAGCATTGGTGTTCGCAATAAAGAAATTACGCCATTATATGTTAGCGCACGAGGTCAAGCTAATATCGCGAGTAGATCTCCTCAAATACCCGATGACCAGGCCAATGCTCACAGGAAGGTTGGCTAAATGGGCTATCATCCTAACCGAATTCGATATAACTTATGTCCCTCAAAAGGCTATAAAGGGGCAGGCATTAGCCGACTTCTTGGCAAAACATCCTATACCAGATGATTCACCACTGGCCTGTGATTTTCTTGATGAAAAGATCATGAATGTTGAAGAAGAAATACCTAGTGGGGAAATGTACTTCGACGGGGCATCATCCATAAGACCCGTTCCTTGCAATCAAGTGCCTAAAATTCAGGCTGGTATCGGCCTAGTATTCATAACCCCCACAAAAGAGATAATACGCCATTCCTTCGCATTAACAGAGCCGCGTACAAACAATGAAGCTGAATATGAAGCCTTGATTGCCGGACTCAAAATAGCAATAGGAACAAATATCAAGAAATTGAAAATCTTTGGAGACTCGCAACTAATCATAAGCCAAGTCCTCGGGGAGTATAAGGTGCTCAAACCAGAGTTGATAAAATATCACAAAAAGGTGGTTGAACTCATGCGAGAAATCCCTGAGATCACCTACGAGAAGATAATAAGAGCTTCTAATGGTAAAGCAGATGCGCTGGCTCGCATCGCTAAAGAGTTGTGCGAACCCGAAGGTGATGGGGTTCATATCTCCGTAAGGAATAGACAACCCTTGTCTCTATGCTTCTCAAACCAAGAGCAAGAGAAAGAAACACTTATCCAAAAAAGAGAAGAAACAGTTGATGAGATTCAAACTGAAGTATTGGTGGCACAAAACGAAGAAGATTGGCGTCAACTATTTATTGATTTTCTCAAAAGTGGGATATTACCCTATGAGAAGTCCAAACGAGAACAAATTAAGAAATAATCTCTCTGTTATGTGCTCAACAATGACACCCTATATCGTAGATCATATGAGAACCTGTGGCTTTGATGCATAATGATTAGAGTCAAAATAACGATGATTTACGTAGGGTTTTGGCTTAGGTTTTACATATTTTCTCACACTTATGTTTGATTTATTAGAGAAAAAGGCTACTGTCACCCTTCTTTATGTTTTATTGCAGAATACAAGTTTTGGGACTATTTTACATCAAATGAAGCTAGAATCGGGTCAATCGGATCAGCGACGCTCATCGACTAAGTCTTTGTTACGGTCCGTATTGGCTAATACGGACCAGGCCTAGCATTGACCAGAAGATAGCGCTGAAAGCATTAAACCCTAACCGTCGAGGTCCTAATACGGACCGTATCACCTGATACGGTCCGTATCCGAAGGCGTCTCTTGGGGAATAACTGCCGACAGCTGTTTCCAGATTGATTTCTTAACCTCCAATCAACCTCTACACGTCCCTACACTCCTATATAAGGCCCCTGGGCAGAAGAATACTTCATCTTTGTAATTAGGGGTTAGATTTGATTAAAGAGAGAAGAGAGGAGTGCTTGTAACCATGCCGTTCTGCGGCTAAGTTCTTTTTCTTAGGGCTAGGCAGTAAACCTTGTTACTCTTGAAGTTTTGATATATATATTTCTGTTGATTATGGTTTCTTGTTGTTGTATCTAAATGCTTTTGTGATTTATTATCTCTTCACCTAATTTCAATGATCTAGTTTGAGACCATTATGGTAGTGACAGTGCTTTAATGGCAAGAGAAACTATTTGGATGAGTTAGCCTCGTTGAGATCTATTAGGTTTATGTGAAGAAAACCTTAACGGGAAAACCACAAACCAGACCAACAAAACGCGTACCAAATTCCATCATTTGCGTAAAGTAAATCGCAGTGATCTGTGTAGTAATTTGGGGTATTTAGAGACCCGACAGTTGCGTAAGGTAAATCACATTGTCCTGTGTAGAGTCTCGATGAAAGATCTGTCATCCTCGCGTAACATAAATCGCTGTGACCTGTGTAGTTATCTTTCATAAAACAACAACAGGAAATCAGACGCAACAGGAATATATTGTCAAGGCGGATTGAGTGGCAACGGTGTGCCGAAACCCTAGGAATTCTCATCTCTATCTTTATTTTAATTACTTTTAATTGCTTCCTAATTTACATTGATCAACAAACATCTCTCAATTTACAGATTTCATCTAGCCTTTCGAAAGATTGTGATTCGATCGCTCAAAGCACTGAACCAATATTCCCTGTGGATCGACCTCGAATATACTACTCGATAAGGATTGTGCGCTTGCAGTCCGAACCGATAGCATTTCCGAGTTTATAAATATTAAAAGAAACATTGCTCTCTTTTGAGTGATCAAGCTTTTTGGCGCCGTTGCCGGAGAATAACGGTTCATTGTGCAAGGCCTCGCAAGACGTCCTTGCTTTGACCATTGAATCCAATTAATTAGAAACGCCTAGATTTCTTTTTATTTTCTGCATTTTTATTTTTCTTTTATTTTCAATTTCGTTTTTATTTTATTTTTCTTTTTATTTTCAGTTTTTAGTTTAATTTTCAGATTTTCTTTTCTTTTTAGGAAACTGCACGCTGGCCGAATCATCCGTACGAAGATCCGAGAGGATTGCTAGTAGGAGAGGACAATTCGCTTCCACATCACCGATAAGAACCAATCATAGTTCTTCATCAAGTAATTCTGAAAGCGAAGAGGACTCAGATTCGATCAACATGGATATCCCACCGATTAACAATGGAAGACAGAATGGTGATAATGAAGTTCACGATGCAGCAAGACCCAAACTTCTACGAGACTATTGCGTACCGCGCGCGAATGATCCTAATTCTAGTATAAACCCGCCAACTGTTACGAACCGTAATTTTGAGATCAAACCTGCTCTCATAAATATGGTTTCGCAACAGCAATTTGGAGGATTTCCACATGAAGATCCACATCTTCATTTGTCAATCTTCCTAGGGATATGCGAGACGATAAAGATCAACGGAGTTACCGATGAAGCAATCAGGCTAAGGCTGTTTCAATTTTCATTAAAAGATAAAGCAAGAGCATGGTTGTTTTCCTTACCGGCCAATTCCATTCAAACTTGGGACCAATTGTTTAATGTGTTCATTGCAAAATATTTTCCACCATCCAAAACTTCAAGGTTTAGAAATCTAATTACTAATTTTGAACAAAGGGATGGTGAAACATTGTGTGAGGCATGGGATAGATATAAGGATATGTTAAGGTGTTGTCCACATCATGGTCTAGAAAGATGGCTGATTGTCCAAACTTTTTATAATGGTCTAAACCCTACCGATAGGTTGTCTATTGATGCTTCTGCAGGAGGAGCAATCATGAACAAGGAACCTGACGAGGCTTACAACCTAATTGAAGAGATTGCAATCAACCAACACTACTGGATCCCTGAGCGAAAGAAGCCAAGTCCAACACCTGGCATGCACCGAGTAGATGATATCTCCATGCTGAGCGCAAAGATTGATGCTTTGCAAATGGCACTCAACAAGCAAACCAAGCAGCGAACGGTAGCAGCAGTCAATGCCGCAACAGCATGTGGCTATTGTGGAGGAGCGCATGAGATGACCGAATGTATGAATGTGACTGAAACTGAGGAAGAAATAGAGCAAGCAAACGCAATCGACAACAGCTTTCGACCTCAGCCCGCCTACAATACATACCATCCGAACAACCGAAACCATCCAAATCTCTCATATGCAAACAATCAAAGGCCTGCTGCACCCCAACAGAACTATCAACCACAACCCAATTATCAACCAAGATACAACAACCCTCAACCGAATTACCAACCAAGGCAATACAATCAACCACAGCAACCTGACATCACATCATTAATGGAGAGATTCCTAGAGAAGCAAGACAAGGCTAACGCCGAAATCGCACAAAAGATCGAATCCTTAACAAACCGCAACAAAGACTTAGAAGACAATGTCTCTAAGATGGCAAGAGAACTCTCAAGTATCGCACGTGGAAAAGGCAAATTTCCGGGCCAACCGGAAGAAAATCCAAGAGAGACTTGCAAGAGCATAACATTAAGGAGCGGTACAGCTTACAAGGGACCTCCCATGCCCGATCAAACTTCTGATGAGATGCATGCAGAGCCATCACACTCCGAAGAGTACGAGCCGCAACAACCGGAGCCGCCCGTATTCGAACTGCAGACAGACCTTACTAAGGAGCAGAATGACACCGTAGGTGGAGACGAGCGACAACCCGAACCTGAATACGTTTCACCACCACCCTACAAGCCACCTCTGCCATTCTCTCCAAGGCCTGCCAAACAGAAGATAGAGCAGCAATTCGCAAGATTCATGGAGACACTCAAGCAACTACAAGTCACAATCCCCTTCACTGAGGCAATTGCAAGCATACCCTCGTATGCTAAATTTTTGAAGGAGATTCTCTCAAATCGAAGTGGACTCCAAGAATTCTCAACAGTTCCGCTTAATCTGGAATGCAGTGCGCTAGTGCAAAGCAAATTACCGACAAAGTTGAAAGATCCGGGAAGCTTCTCGATACCATGTACCATTGGCACAACCGATTTTAAGAGAGCTTTATGTGATCTGGAGGCAAGTGTGAGTCTGATGCCTAAGGCAGTATTTGATAAATTGGAATGTGGAGACTTATCACCAACGCGGATCTCATTGCAACTAGCTGACCGATCAATTCAATATCCTGAAGGAATGTTGCTTGATATCCCAATCAAAGTAGGTAAATTCTGGATACCAGCAGATTTTGTGGTAGTTGACATGGAAGAAGATGAGCAGATTCTGATCATCCTTGGAAGGCCATTCCTCGCCACATGTGGGGCAATGATTGATGTTAGGAATGGGAAGATTTCACTCAATGTTGGCGAGAACAAAATGATCTTCAACATGAATGAAACCAAAGTCCCACCTGACAAAAATCTTGCTTACAATTTGGAAACAGTGGATGAGTATGGCAATGATGAATTGCGAACGGATGAATTTGAGGACATCGAGGAAATGGTGCACGAAGCAGAAGTGGAGAGATTGTTCATTGTACAAGATGACAGTCAGATTCATCCAACCTCCGTGACAACACAAACCGATGGTCTGAACAGGAGCCCCAATATCGCAAACAACAGGAATTATTCTCTCTTAGCCCTTGCACTAATAAAAAACCTACGCGAAGAACTCGATGCAATTTCTCAAAGACTGGACGAGGTTGAAGCAGTGCTCGGTGTGAGTCTAGCATTCGACCCCGGACCTCAAACACAAACCGACTTTTTCGAAAAGGGCAGCAACAATGAGACCACAGAAGACGCTGAAGGCGAGCCACCCGACAAGCAACCCATTTGCATTGACGGGAGGGTATCTGGAAGAGACTGATGCGACACAAAGTCAAGCTAATGACTTAAAACGAGCGCTTCTTGGGAGGCAACCCAAGGCCATTTTTATATTTTTGCATAATTATTTATTTTTAATTCAATTAGGACTCAAACAAAGAAACAGCTCATACCCACCTTTTTCCTATGATCAGGTAAGCATACCGAAGGAAAGGCTCGATTTAGCAACATCATGAAAGACGGAAAATACTCTCTGGTACGACCTGTATTGGCTGGTACAGATCTTGCCAATGGATACGAGGAAAAATGGAGTAAGAAGCAGGAATTAAGTGGTGAATACGGACCGTATTGGCTGATACGGCCGTATTCAAAGGAGTTAGACTTGACGGTTATTGGGTTTGAACTTAACAGGCATAATACGGACCGTATTGGCTGATACGGTTCGTAATGAAAGCCAGTTAGGAAGATGCGAACCCGTTAAGAGAGACGTTTGAAATCCCGCGCGAATCACGTCTCTTAACCGTTAACCATTTTTGTTTTAACCCCTAAACCCTTTCTCTCTCTCTCTCTACTATCTTTCCCTCTATCCCTTCTCCTTCCCTCTCTTCCATTGGTGCCCAAAACCGAGCCTCTCCCTTGCCGCCGATCTTCACCACCAATCTCACCTCCTTCGACATTGAAACCACCGCAAGCTTCCTTCTCCGCGCCACTGCCCCAATACGGACCGTATCGGGTCCGTATCCGACGGCCATTCGAATCAACTTCTCCAATCTTCGGTTTTTCTAAACCCCTATTCAATTTCAAAGTTTAATTTTGTTTTTGCATTTGTTTTAATTTAATTTCTCTGTTACATTAGTCTAGAATCTAGTTTTATTTTCACAAAATCACAAAAATCACAAAAAAATTAGTTTCTGTCAAAATCCCGATTTTTACCAGTTTAATACGGTCCGTATTGAACCAATACGGTCCGTAATAGTTTACCAGAACCAGCCCAGTACTTAGCAGCTTTTTCTTCAACCCCGTTAATACGGTCCGTATTGACCCAATACGGTCCGTAATCAGTCCGGTACTTGGCCAAACTCACCGACCAACCAGCCCGTAATAGGACCGTATTGACCAATACGGTCCGTAACAGAGGTATTTAATTTTTGCAAATGGCCCCAAAAATGAAAAATATTTTAGGGGCAGTTACAAGGAGTGTCAGGAAAGCCCTCGGGAGTGCCGGCCCGAGTAGTTCACCGCAGAGCTCCTCTAGCCGATCCTCCCGGTCTTCTAGCTCACAACCACAATCTTCCAACCATTCATCCTCTCAATCCGACACTCAACACTCAAACAGAGACACATCAGTCTCCAATGAGGAGTATGCCTCGGAAGAATTCAACCCTCAAGATTTCGGTCTCGAGGAAGAAGACTCCGATGAAACAATGGAGGAGGTCCGACCAACCGAGTACCAACATGTCTTCTCGCACGTACAGTTCAAACAAGCCTACGAGAAGATGCTAACAAGGGAGGTCATTTACCACAAATCCATCAACACGGAGACACTCGAGCGACTAGGCCTCCTTGCACAAACCGAACAACTCGCAAATCGCATCCACATCTGGCAATTCCTAAACCTGATCCAAGGAGTAAAAATTTACAAGGTACTCACGAGGGAGTTCCTTGCAACCTACAGATACAATGAAGACTCCATTACCTTCCAGATGATTGGCGTGCAGTACACAGTCTCCATGAGTGATTTCTGCGCCATCTTCAATCTCGCCAACGATGGCACTTTCGATTCTCCCGACTGCCGTGAGTTTTGGTACAGCATCACAGAAGATAACCAAAACTTAACTCGACCGGCAAGCAGAATCATTCATCCCCAAGTCGCCTCTTGCAAGTCATCCTTGCCAATTCCATTTTCGCAAGAGGCGAGAGTTCATCAAAAGTAACACTACCCGAACTCTACCTCCTCAAATGCATGATCGAGCCAACACCAGTGCGACCTCACCTCGGCCATCTCCTTTGCAAACAAATTCGTGAGGTCACCCTTCCCAGGAAAGAAAAAGGCAAGATCTCCATCGGATTCGTGGCCACAATCTTGGCCAATCACCTCGCTTTACCGATCGATCATCTCAAAGAGGCAAACGGGCTCACACAAGTTGACATACCATGCCTTCAAGCTATGAAAATTGTCACCGGCCACTACCCCGGTCCCTACTTCTACAAATCACCGAAGGGAACCCTCCAATTCCCTTTTCGACATCTCAACCTTCGTAGTAGGGCCTCCTGGAAGATGGCACGACCCGCGAGCCCGACCTATGAGCCACCTCAGGATTACATTGATGTAATCGAAAGCCAAGCCGCAGTGCAAAATCAGGCTAATATTGATCGGCAGCAGAGAGGAGAGGAGGAGCCCCCTTTTCATGCATATAGGGAGGCAGGTACATCGGCGGCTAGAGCCGGATATTCAGGGGCGGCACCATCTGATGCTTCTACAGATGATTATGATCAGTTCATCCAAATGGTAAATTAGATGAACTCGAACCTCAATGAGCTCACCTTGACAACAAATGAGACTACTCGGCAGATGGAGCAAATCATCTCGACAATTCACCAAGAGGTTGGTGAAATCAGAAATAGCATGGAGGAGGTCCGGAGGAGTGTAGACGAGAGTAGGCGCGAGGTCCAGCAGACGCGCTACATGGCACAGCAGTACTATCAGTATGCTCTCGACTCCGGATTCGAGTACCAGCCGCCACCATACGGACTCTTTGACCCGACATTCTACGAGGAGATCCAGCGACCACCACCACCTCCACCACCTCAGGATTGAGGTGCAGTGAGTTGTATCTTTCCCCGGTCTTTTTATTTTATTACTT
The DNA here is from genome assembly GCA_025461045.1 of Carex parvula. Lineage (NCBI taxonomy): Eukaryota > Viridiplantae > Streptophyta > Magnoliopsida > Poales > Cyperaceae > Carex > Carex parvula. Next base: position 8,051 of record JAJGRW010001676.1, on the reverse strand, counting down.
CCTTTATTTTTATCTCTCGAGCATTGGGGACAATGCTCAATTTTATTCGGGGGGTAGGAGGTAAATTGACCATGTATCTTTAAATTTTTCGCAATTCAATTTTCGAAATTTTAAATTCTTAGGTGCTAGTAGTTTTACTCAATTTTTGACTAGGGTTAGAGGCTTTACCGAAAATCCTAGAATGATTAGATTGAGCTTTTTAGCTAGCTTGCATTTTTATTTTTTCCTTAGGAGTAGGTTAATCAAATAGAAATTGTTTTAAATTGAATTAGACTAAAGTTTAGACAATTGGCCATGATACCAAAAATTCAGAATTTTTAATTATTGATGATTTCAAAGTGAACAATGAATTGCTAACCATAAGAGTTGATCAGAAATTGCAAACCCTAGAATTTTTATTTATCGAGTAATTTATTTTTGTAAAGTCTCTTAAATTTGATAGTGTTTTAGAATACATATTTATTATAGATAGACCCCTAGCGAAACTATGCAATAATTCCTTGTATCAATGAATACTTGGAATTGTGTGTAATCATGGCGCTTGTGACACAAAAATATTTATTTTACTTTTCAGAAAAATAGAAAAATCCAAAAAAATAGAAAAATCCAGAAAAAGAAAAAAATAGAATAAAAGATGGAGGATAAAAAGAGTACGGGTGCCTACGCAAGACTGGTTACCAATAGGCTCGAGAAAACCTCCCAAATTTTAATTCTTGTACATATTTAATTTTTCAAAAATAGTCACAAGTACCAACACACTTAGTTGTCATACTTTGCTCCAATCAATTGGGAAGAAAAATTAAAATTTATATCATTAGAATTCCTGTTAATTGGAAGGGATCCATTTATAATCGAAGGGGAAATTAATACTCTCAATTTTAAGGATATTTGTGAAATAAATTGATCGATAATAAATTTTCTAGGGTAAGCATAATGAGGTCAATCATGGGGTGAATAAATTGTTCAAGGGAAAGATCATGAATATTTTAGAAGTTCTAAATTTTTATTGTCATGCCAATTGTACCAAACCTAAGCCCTAATTTAAATTTTAAACAAGTCCTTGAGATTGTATGGTTTAACCTAGACAGGATCTTTGACCAGCTGGGGTGTCGTTGCTTGAGGACAAGCAACAATTCAAGTTGGGAGGCGTGATCAGAGTCAAAATAACGATGATTTACGTAGGGTTTTGGCTTAGGTTTTACATATTTTCTCACACTTATGTTTGATTTATTAGAGAAAAAGGCTACTGTCACCCTTCTTTATGTTTTATTGCAGAATACAAGTTTTGGGACTATTTTACATCAAATGGAGCTAGAATCGGGTCAATCGGATCAGCGACGCTCATCAACTAAGTCTCTGTTACGGTCCGTATTGGCTAATACGGACCAGACCTAGCATTGACCAGAAGATAGCGCTGAAAGCATTAAACCCTAACCGTCGAGGTCCTAATACGGACCGTATCACCTGATACGGTCCGTATCCGAAGGCGTCTCTTGGGGAATAACTGCCGACAGCTGTTTCCAGATTGATTTCTTAACCTCCAATCAACCTCTACACGTCCCTACACTCCTATATAAGGCCCCTGGGCAGAAGAATACTTCATATTTGTAATTAGGGTTAGATTTGATTAAAGAGAGAAGAGATGAGTGCTTGTAACCATGCCGTTCCGCGGCTAAGTTCTTTTTCTTAGGGCCAGGCAGTAAACCTTGTTACTCTTGATGTTTTGATATATATATTTCTGTTGATTATGGTTTCTTGTTGTTGTATCTAAATGCTTTTGTGATTTATTATCTCTTCACCTAATTTCAATGATCTAGTTTGAGACCATTAGGGTAGTGACAGTGCTTTAATGGCGAGAGAAACTATTTGGATGAGTTAGCCTCGTTGAGATCTATTAGGTTTATGTGAAGAAAACCTTAGCGGGGAAACCATAAACCAGACCAACAAAATGCGTACCAAATTCCATCATTTGCGTAAAGTAAATCGCAGTGATCTGTGTAGTAATTTGGGGTATTTAGAGACCCGACAGTTGCGTAAGGTAAATCGCATTGTCCTGTGTAGAGTCTCGATGAAAGATCTGTCATCCTCGCGTAACATAAATCGCAGTGACCTATGTAGTTATCTTTCATAAAACAACAACAGGAAATCAGACGCAACAGGAATATATTGTCAAGGCGGATTGAGTGGCAACGGTGTGCCGAAACCCTAGGAATTCTCATCTCTATCTTTATTTTAATTACTTTTAATTGCTTCATAATTTACATTGATCAACAAACATCTCTCAATTTACAGATTTCATCTAGCCTTTCGAAAGATTGTGATTCGATCGCTCAAAGCACTGAACCAATATTCCCTGTGGATCGACCTCGAATATACTACTCGATAAGGATTGTGTGCTTGCAGTCCGAACCGATAGCATTTCCGAGTTTATAAATATTAAAAGAAACATTGCTCTCTTTTGAGTGATCAATATATATATATGAGGAGGGATCCACTTACAACAAATTTGAGTTACAACAAAGTTACAACATTCATTTTTTTCATTTTCAAAGTCCAAATCGTCGATCCAACCGTTCAACATGATCATCTAAATAAAATGTACTTGCAGATCAAATTTTATATTTTTTTGAATTTTTTTACTATTTATTAAGATGGGTACAAAATTCAATGGTCTAAGTATGGCTATTTTTGTAAAATACTTAATAAATAGTAAAAAAATTCAAAAAAATATAAAAAAATGATCTGCAAGTACATTTTATTTAGATGATCATGTTGAACGGTTGGATCGACGATTTGGACTTTGAAAATGAAAAAAATGAATGTTGTAACTTTGTTGTAACTCAAATTTGTTGTAAGTGGATCCCTCCTCTATATATATATATAGAGTAAGGCTACGGTGCTTTGCAAAGTAAACCACCCCGTTTACTTCGGGCTACTTTTTTGAATTTTGAAAATCCAAACAACCGATCCGAACGTTCAACATGTTCTAAACATTGAAATGTGCTTGGAGACCAAATTTTACATTTTTTGGAATTTTTTTACTATTTATTAAGCCACTTTGAAAGTTTCTGATCCGGTGGTCCAGAAAATTTTACTGTTTTTTACTGCTCGCCGTCGGATCAGCGATTTTCAAAGTGGCTTAATAAATAGTAAAAAAATTTCAAAAAATGTAAAATTTGGTCTCCAAGCACATTTCAATGTTTAGAACATGTTGAACGGTTCGGATCGGTTGTTTGAATTTTCAAAATTCAAAAAGTAGTCCGAAGTAAACGGGGTGGTTTACTTTGCAAAGCACCGTAGCCTTACTATATATATATATATATATATAGTATGGCTAATGTGCTTCCTCTAGAACTTCGGCCTCGTGCTTCCGGGGGCATATCTTAGTGTTTGATGTTCAAACAACAAATTCAAACCGTTAGATGTGATCTCTATATTAAAATGTACTTGGAGACCAAATTTTACATTTTTCTGAATTTTTTTACTATTTATTAAGCCACTTTGAAAATTCCAGATCATATGGTTCAGACTGTTTTTACTGTTCACCCGGATCTGGAATTTTCAAAGTGGCTTAATAAATAGTAAAAAAATTTCAAAAAATGTAAAATTTGGTCTCCAAGTACATTTTAATATAGATTGAACATCTAACGGTTTGAATTTGTTGTTTGAATATCAAACACTAAGATATGCCCCCGGAAGCACGAGGCCGAAGTTCTAGAGGAAGCACATTAGCCATACTATATATATATATATATATAATACTATCTGTTTAGAATATTTTTATATCACTATCTTTTGATGGTCCATAATTCATTCAAAAATAACGATTTTCTACTTATCTAAAAAAATAGTAAAAAAATTTCAAATAATGCAAAATTTGATCTCCAAGCACATTTCTGTGCTTCTATATGGAGATCATGTCAAGCGGTTCGGATCAACTACTTGGATTTTAAAAATGGAGATATAAGCGTGAAGTAAAACAAGAATCTTACTTCGCAACTCACCATAGCCCAACTCATATATATATTTAAAATTATTATTTTTTAGATAGATAGAAAATCACTACTTTCCGATGATTCATAATTTTTAGATCAAGTAACTTTCTATCTATTTATAAAACTAATTAAAAATTCTTCACATTATATAAAATTCAGTCTTCAGGTACATTTTCATATTTAGATCATGTTTAATGGTTCCAATTAACTGTTGAAACTTTAAAAATAGAGAATGAGTCCATAGCATGAGTAGATTCTTAATATGCATATAGTAGCAGTAGTGATAGGGACATGTTCCACAGGCCCTTTAACTTACCATTTACGGGCCATGAAAGATCCGGGATTCGGACCTTCGTAACAGGCCAACCCTGAATCAATACGAAAAACCCAAGCTGTCTAAACGACCTCACAAGGCTCAGCCCGAAAATGGCTTAAACCGCCTCTACGCGGGATAACCGCCGATACAGTTTGCATAACTACCAGAGTCTCCCATAACCGCTCGGGATGGCGGTTATGGACAGACTATATAAGGCAGGAAATCTCATTAAACAGGGATCGAATCCTTTGCTAAGAGAGATATCGCATAAGTTAGAGTCCGAATATCTCCAAACCTTCCCGGGTTCCCAACTCGGTCCACACGGCTTGTCATCCTTTGGCAGGACAAACTCAACCCAATCCACTTCTCATACGGCCTACTCTCCTTGAGATATGACGTAAAGTAGCTTGTAAACGTATAATATACGATGCTAATAGTACTTGTAAACATCATTAGCATTAATTAATATCAGTATAGTAACCTATTAAGTTTATGAAATTGTGCCTAGTAGCATATGACAAAAGACCATCCTTTTTAGATCTTTCCAAATAGGAAACTTTTCAATGTGGTCCTTAACACTGTAAAACCCGGCCCATACTACCAAGAACAATTAATTAATCAAATATTAGTCCACTAAATTCATAAAATTGTTACTAGTTGCATGATCATCCTTTTAAAATATTTCCAAATAGAAAACTTTTCATGTGGTCCTTAAATCTTCAAAATCCCATTGATTTACAAATAACAAGTACTATGTAATAATTTAACAAAATCATGCGGTCCTTGTACATAAATGCATGTCTTCCACATTATAAATTTAGATAGCGCAAATAATTTTATGCTAAATTGGATATGAGGGTTCAAATGTCTTTATGTTTTGTGTTTCCATCATGTCTCTATTTTTTAAAACTTTAATAACTCAAAATTTAAAACTTAAAAGTCAAAATAAAATCGTTAGATGTGATTTATGTTATTTTCTCTATGTGATAATAAAAATTATCACATTTCAATTTTGATTTTATATGAATCAATAAGTTAAAAATCAATGTCTAAAAATTATCTAAATTAGTACGTTTTTTACAAGCTCTTGATGACAACCAAAACAAAATTGAAATGTCATAATTTTTTATACGTGCATAGATAAAATGATGTAGATCATATCCAACGGTTTTATTTTGACTTTTAAATTTAAAATTTTGAGTTATTAAAGTTTGTAAAAATAAAAGCACGGTGAAGACACAAAAAAATAGAGGCAACTCTCCTCATTGGATATATAACATATCAATAATTATTACAGACTCTTGTGCAAGGGCCCCACCTTTGATGCCTCCTGTTAAAAGTATCCTAATCATGCCTCTCATTTTTTTCCAATTTTTTTTTAAAGTTTGTGGAGTAAGGAATTATCTTTACAAATAACAAATTATATTATTCTGCACAACGTCAAACTCATCAATTTCTTCATATTTCAACAAAACTACATGCTTCAGAAAATTTAAATATTTGTACTATATTGAAATCGAAGATTCACCACTGATAGTCGTGCTTCTATGATTTGTAGAAATTTCCCCGCGCTCCACGTTTTAAGAATACGGACGGTCATGAAATCTAAACAAAACTAGTTTATTTTTTATTTTTATAAATTTTTGAAATTCGATAAAGCGGATCCAATAAATCTAAGGTCTTGTTCGGCTGCACTCTCATTTTCACTGTTCACGTGGAAAAAAAAAAGATTTATTCAGACAGAATTTATTTTCCCATGTGAACGGTAAAAATCAGTTTAAAATTTTTTTGTTCATGTGTCAATTCCCCTGCCCATGTGTCCGCCGAACAGGCCCTAAATGAATTGCACAGAACCGGAGAGGATTTAGACTCCTCTCCTTACATAACCTCAATTTGTCCAATGATAATGTATTAAGTTGAGCAGAGTCAGACTTTCAAATGTAAATGAAGTCAATTATATTTATTTTTCATGCTGAGAATGAGAGTCACTTGTATAATACTCGTGATATTTTACTCTAAACTATATAAATATCAAAAAATTTTAAAAAATCGGATGACTCCCATTCAGTCTACAACTCTACATGTTGTTGCCCGGTATTAAGAGTAGGGTTAAAATAACTCATTGTTTTTATGCCCTAATTATGCCTCACATTCTTATCTCCGTTTTCAAAGTCTAAACAGTCGATTCGAACCGCTCAACATGATCTTCATATTAAAATATTTTTGGAGACCAAATTTTATTTTATTTTTTTTGGAATTTTTATTTATTTTTAGATAGATACAAAATTATTATTTTTCAGAAAATTTTGAACCATCCAAAAACAGTAATTTTGTACCTATCTAAAAATATAGTAAAAATTTCTAAAAATTATTAAATGTAATCTCCAAATACATTTTAATATGAAGATCATGTTGAACGGTTCAGATTGATTATTTGGATTTTGAAAACAAATATAAGGATGTGAAGTATGATCGGAATATGAAAACAACATGAGATCCTACTCACATGTATTATACAATTTGTAGATATAAGAAATCATGTATTAAACAATTTGTAGATATAAAAAATCATGTGTGTATTGTACAAAAATCACATGTAATACTTTTGCTTATCTTGAGTAAATTTTGTTTGTAACTTTTGAAATATTTTCAAGCATAGACAAATATCTTCTGAAATCTAATCTTTTTTTTTTTTCCAATGTATGGTGGAAATCTTGGATTGAATATTTACCAACTAGATAAAGTGTAAAATATTTTAAGCCAAACTCCAATTAAATAAAGGACAAATGATTGTTTGAATTAATTAACCATGCATAGTATAAGATGGAATTAATCATGCTTTTATGCCCAAAACCACTAGCATCTAGCATCTATCTAAGTTCATGTCCAAGTTCGACACGTAGCACTCCTGAAAACCCTAGAAAATATTCATCAAATTAAGAACTAATATTTGCGTATAGGTCCTTAGAAACATTTTATTTGGATTATTGGTGGATGTAACGTTCTTTTCTTTAAAAGTATGTACTTTGTCAAAAGGATGCATGCTATTGAAGCGTACGGTCTGAAAATATCTGGAGATATTCGTAAAGAGCAGTGTGCAACACAGTAAGATATATTTTTCCAATCTCTAAAGAAAACATTATCAATTTCTACGGGACGGATCCAGAATTTTTGTCAGGTGGACAAAAAAAATATCGAATCGGATTTAAATATCTACGGGGTCAAATTAATTAATCAATTGGATACTCGATAAAAAATAATAATATAACTTATACTTTCCAATGCTTTGACTTGTAATTTCTGATGCTCTGACTTATAATTCTAATTACCAATCAAAATTCAACAGATTTATTTCAATTTTAACCCTAAATTTAACTCGAATTACAAATTAAACGTTCAAAGGGGGCAACAAAAATTTCAGGGGGGCAAAATCGGTCGGAACCGATAAATCTCCACTAAAACTCAAAATCCAGGGGGCAGCTGCCCCCCCTCTAAAAGCATCTTCATCAATTGCAAAAAATGAATTATTTGTTAGCGTACTGTACTTGTAGCACAGTGACATACCATATTATTCTTTTAAAATCTATTAAATAGACTTCAGACGACTAATCTAAACTGTTAAAACTGATCTACTACACGAGTGATTCATTACACATAAAATTATAAATTTTTGTATTCGTTTAGTATAAAGTCAAGCGGTCTAAAAATAATGAAAAAATGAATGCATTAAAATTAACTTA